>CM060351.1:79488808-79758477 GCA_030545235.1 Helianthus tuberosus | reverse complement strand
TTGGCCCTTTCAGAATCCTGCAAAGGATTTGGCTTGTAGCATACAAATTGGACTTACCTGCTGAACTTAATGGCGTTCACGATACATTTCACGTATCTAACCTGAAAAAGAGTCCAACACAAGAGACAGTGGTCATTCCTGCTGACGAAGTTCATATCGACGACACACTCCACTTTGTTGAAGAACCAGTTGAGGTCACTGATTGGAAAGTTAACAAAATACACAGGAGTAGTGTCAAGCTCGTCAAAGTTCGATGGAATGCAAGACATGGGCCAGAATTCACGTGGGAACGTGAGAATCGTATGAAAGAGAAATACCCACATTTATTCCCCAAGACCCCTGCAACCAGGAGCAGAACCCAAAATTTCGGGACGAAATTTTCTTAACGGGGGGAGAATGTGACAACCCTCAAAATTACAGGTACTGTACAATTAATTAGTTTTAATTACGTGCTTAATGACTGTGCTTGATTACAACTGACAACTTGAACAGCTCTATGATTTTTATATCATACATACACATGCATCATATTTTATACAGTCACTCCATTTATTACACACAGACATTAGTGACATACTTGATGCACACAGCACAGTTAGCACACTAAACGGTTGATTCAGAAATAATGCTGACAATGCCAGCACATAGGCAGACAATGTTATTATGACCAATATGAGCCAGGGATGAGGTACTACACTAGTAGGGAGTGTAGGGAAGTGAGGACCATAAAACTGCGCCACTAGGTGATAGTTAAAGTGCCGGGAAGTGCCTAAAACACACTTGAAGTGCAGAATTCTGCATTTTTCAGCAATAATTCAGCATTTAACATGCTAAGTCAAGTACAAAATATGGCGGAAAGATCATGTATACTTTCCTAAGTGCCGGGAATAATTTGTGTTACAAAAATATATATAAAAGACACCTTACGGACTAATTAAACACTTTAACGGGACGGTATCTAAATGAATAACCGGACATTACCCGGGACACCAAAATTTTGTCAGAAACATTACTTCATTATTTTTAACTATTTATGGTCTCAAAAATCCCAACACACTATAGAAATATGTCATACACTTACTACTCTAGATAATACCCTTAACCTCCTAATTATTTACCCACTAATTATCAAATTTTACAATTTACCCCCCTAGCAAATCTCGGTCATCATCATCATCAAATATTCTTGGATTTTATTTTTATTTCCTTGATTGTTGGTTGGCCAAAAATATATGCAATCATTCCACTAGGATTGAATAGGGTGGCTAAGGGATTTCCAAGAAACCCTATATCATCATTCCATCTTCCCCACAAGCTCACACCACCATTTCCTTCACTCTCTCTCTCCCTCTCGGCTGCCCACATCCGCCACCACCCTCACCACTCCAACATCCACTCATTTGATCCAAGTTTCAAGTCCCATTCAAGCTTAAAGGTTGATACAAGAAGGCTTGCATTGTGTGGAGCTTCATAAGGGCTTGGTTTCTAGCTTGTTCATCATCTTTTTCTCACCATCATCTTCACTAAGATTCTACCCTAGCCTTGTGCTAGTAGTAAGTTACTTGTACACCCTTGTTCATCTTGTTGTTGTAATCACAAGTTATAGTATGTTATTATGTTTAAATTACAAGAACTAGAACACTAAAAAGATGAACATGAAACTTTACATAAAAAGTTTGCATGAAGATGAAATCTGGTTCGATTAAGTTTGGTTAAAACATGCATGATGTTGATCGGTAATTTCTTGATAAACCCGTTGTTAGGACACTTGTTGATGCGTTTAGTAAACACTTACACCATAAAAAGGCATGCTGATTAGTATTTTCAGCCAACTTCAACAGGCTGTAACTGTATCATTATAAATCGAAAAACTGACTTTCTGAAGCCTAAATTATGTATTTTCAAAAAACGGATCAAATGGCACTGGAATCGTAATTTTTCAAGGCCGTTTACTATTTTTTAAAGGTCTGTTTTTGGACAGCAACTCAAGCTGCGATTTTACTGCTGAAAACGTGTGTTGTATTTTTCGTCATAACTTAAAACCTGAGTAGAACTAGCTCATGAAATTTATACCGTAGGTGACCACTGTTTTCGTCGTAATTCTCCCACTGGAATTTCGTCAATCGGACTTACGATTAATTTTTAGTGAATTATTCCGTAGACTGCAGTCAGAAAGTGACAAATCTGATTGCAGTCCGGTAAATGAATTTCTATAAAATATTGGTAATGAACTGGACCCCGATGTTTTTACACAATAAAATTTGGATCGTATATGACATTCTGTAAAAATTTGGGAATTTTTGGAGAAGGTTAACTATTTTATTAAAATGCTCAAAAACAGTCCAGTTTTAATTAATAAAGCTGAAATGACATAAGTAGTATATTGCATGTCTAATTGTCGGGTTGGTTATGTGAGAACAATCTACGGGATATACGTAAAAGAAAATGATATGCTATTAAGCATGGGCACCTCCATTTACAAAGGAGACTATGGCGAAATTTTCCGAAAATCCTAACACTTAGTAAATATTTTCTGGACAAGTGTTTACTAGTATATTCTAGACTATGTTTTTCAAACATAAAACTCGCCATAATTTTTATAATGAAATACAGAGTATCGGAGGTTGGTTTTATACAGGAATATGGTTAAATATGTATTCTCTAAAAAGGACTTAAAAATATATTTCCGATACGAGCACGCATGCGTAAAATATCCCATCCTTGGGAAGGAAACGCGTATATAAGATACTTTAGAAGTATTGACACATGAATTTCGGATGAACAAATATTCCAACACGACATATGATCTAAGTTGAAATATAAATTATTTTTAACACATAATTATCACTCGGAATAGTATAAGAAATGTAACTCAAAACCTTAAACTCTAAGCCAAGGCACGGCCCGTTCGTCTAATAGACATTAGTACGTTGTAGGTTGTCGTGTAGCTGACAGAGTTTGAGATCCGGTACAAGACGCACTACTATGAGTTCATGTCCCCCTTTTCTCTTTACTGTTTTCAGTTTTATACTTCGGGGGTGAAATACATGCGACAATTATTACAAACATTTATTTACATGGTATGGTTAGCTTAGGGAGGGTTTATACTACTAGATCATGTGAAGGGTGGGTACAACACATAAAGCCATTAATCCTCGTCGTAGTACCGAGGGACATGAGTGATAGATCTATTTGGGTGTAGCGAGCCCCATCCATGAGTCCGCTGAGTGGACCATGTGGTGACTATGTGCCCGACGCACAAATTTGCTAGGTTTGAGTTTTCATGCACCTTTTCACACATACCAGTGGCTTTGCAACCCAGTGGTGATCTCTTTTTCCTTAATGCTACATACCAGGGACTTTATATATACCTTAAAGGTTTATACATACTCACTTTGACATGAACTCGCTCAACTTTTGTTGATTTTTCAAACTACATGTATTTCAGGAAATTAATGGATTTGGCGAAGTGTGCAAATGTGTTCAGCTGCGTAGTAAATAATGATGTCATCCCGGTTTAGGAAGTGTGACCCTTACCTGGACGGGTTACACGGCTTTAAACCATGTCTTTATTCAAGTCTTTTGTGGTGTCGTATGAACATGTTTAATTATGTCATGGTTGTATGTCGTTTTATGTCTCGACTTTAAAACAATGATGTTGTGGTAATTTTTAAAAACGTAATGAATGGATGACTATCATATGTTTTATTTCTCATATAGCATTGTTATGATTGTGCTATGGTATTAAGAAGTCACAACAAATTAAACCCACGCTTCCGCAAAAGCCAGGGTGTGACAGGGAAAGGGTCTTGAATTGCTTCTAAGTTGTTAAGTTGTTTAAATGTTATAAAAATGTAGCATAAGTTTAGGGGTTTTCATGTTTATATGGTTTCAAGTGTTACAAGGTGTTTAGATGGTATAACTAACTTATAATGCCATAAATAATGTAATCTAGTTACAAAAAAAAATTGATATCGTTCGGATATTCGTTTGGCGTTGTTTCTGTTAGTCGTCATTTGAACGCTAAGCTTGTGTAAGTTGTATGAATTGATATGATTCTTGGTTTAGATGATACCCAAAGGTATTCTAATATGAATTCTAGGTTAAAAGACACTTTTGTACATTACATATAACTTACAATACTGATTTCTGCAGAATTTCAGCGGAAGAGTGTTGAAATTGTCGCTTTTAGTGCTTTCCGGGCAATTTTTAGTGTTACCGGACATCGGAAAAGTATTAGACCAAACCCTTGCATTCCCAATTAGGGTTTAATGTATATTTGTTGTTGGACTTTCGTCTGAGTCCTAAAGATGTCATTAAGATGGTTTCTGCGAATCCTGCGTTTTTGTCAGCACACTAGTTTACTAGGTACTACTCTAGTTGTTTCCATGCATTGATTAAACTGTTTCAAATGTAATCAATAAAAATGAATCATGTGCATAAAAAATAAATATTCCATGAGTATTCTAAGTGTATGTCATGTAATAATGCAGTTCAGACATTCCATACTGATAATTGTATAATGTAAATGACTGCTTTAAGTGTACGTAAATTACCAGAAAGTGGCAGTTGTCACATTCTCCCCTTGTTATTGAGAATTTCGTCCCGAAATTCAAGCTAAGTCATCCTTTGCAGGAGACTTCTCGAACAGGTGAGAGTATTTTCTGGACCTTCCAGTCCATGACCTCAACAGGTTCTTTAATGAATTGTAGTTTGTCATTAGTATGAATCTCATCCACAGGGATGATAACTGTTTCTTGTGTTGAACTCTTTTTAAGATTCGACACATAAAACGTGTCGTGCACACTACTAAGTTTGTCTGGAAATTTCAGCCTGTAGGCATCGGTGCCAATCTTTTTCAAGATTTCAAATGGTCCAATGTTATCGTGGGTTAAGCTTTCCACGCTTACCAAACCTCGCTACGCCCTTCCAAGGCGAGACTTTCAACAAGACTTTGTCTATAACCTCGAAAGATAATGGCTTCCGCCTCTTGTCGGCGTAGCCCTTTTGTCGATCGCGAGCCGCCTTGATACGGTCTCTGATCTGAAAAGTTTTATCCGTAGTCTCTTGGACTAATTCCGGACCAATTAACTGTTTAACGCCAGTTTCAGCCCAACATAGCGGAGAGCGACACTATCGACCATAAAGAGCTTCAAACGGTGCAGCCTGTATACTTGTATGGTAGCAGTTATTGTAGGAAAAACTCAACCAAAGGTAAATGAGTATCCAATTGCCGCCTAAATCCATAACACACGCACGAAGCATATCTTCGAGTGTTTGGATTGGCCGTTCGCTCTGGCTGTCAGTTTGTGGATGTAAGGCCGTACTTAGATTTAAATGAGATCCAAAGGCCTATTGAAATGATTTCCAAATTCTTGATACAAAGCGACCGTCTCGGTCTGAGATGATTGAAATAGGCACTCCATGACGAGCCACTATTTCCTTGAGATAGGGTTCCGCTAGTTTCTCTGTACTATCCTTCTCCCAAATCGGTAAGAAGTGTGCGGACTTTGTTAGTCTATCGACGATTACCCAAATCATGTCGTGAACTCTTGAGGTCCTGGGTAACTTCGTAATGAAGTACATCGATATTTGTTCCCATTTTCAAACGGGAATCTCGGATTGTTGTACCAATCCCGAGGGATTTTGCTATTCGACTTTGACTTTCGCGCAAGTCATGCATTCTCCGACATAAGTCGCGATATCACTTTTGAGGTTAGGCCACCAATAGTATTCTTTCAATACTTAGGCCTATGTGCTTCCTCAAAATATCATCTCGAAGGCCGCCAAAGAATGGAACCCAATTTCGACCCATAAGGTATAAAGTTCCATCTTCTTTCGGCACTAATTGTTACTTCATGCCTCGAAGTGTTTCTGCTCGAATATGCTCTTCCTTGAGCGCTTGTGAATCATCTTCTCTAATGCTTGAACTCTCAGTGTTCTAACTCGCTCCTTGCGGCTCAAGGCGTCAGCTACAACGTTCGCCTTGCCCGGATGGTACTTTATTTCACAATCATAGTCGTTCAACAATTCAACCCAACATCATTGACGCGTATTTAATTCTTTTTGGTTGAATATGTGTTGAAGACTTTTATGATCCGTGAAAATAATGTATTGAGTACCATATAAATAATGTTGCCATAATTTTTAAAGCGAATACCACCGCGCCTAACTCAAGGTCGAGAGTGGTATAGTTCTTCTCGTGAACTTTTTAATTGGCGCGACATGTACACGATAACTTTTTCACGTTGCACGAGTACGCAACGCAATCCTCGATGCGAAGCATCATAGTTTACAACAAAGTCGTTGGTATCGTCGGATAATAATAAGATTGTAAATTGCTATGCACCAATCTTAAGAATAAGTTGTAATGCTATTTCTTGTTTTTCGATTGGGGCGAATTTATTGTCTTTATGGGTGAGGGAGGTTAGCAATTTTAGAAAAATTCTCAATAAATCTCCGGTGATATCCCGCTAATCCAAAAAAAAAATTGTCGGACTCTAGTTGGAGTCTTGGGCACTTCCCAATTCTCATTTGTTTCAATCTTAGCTGGGTCTACTTGAATGTCTTTCTCGTTCACTACATGCCTGAGAAATTGTACCTCGCGAATCCAAAATTCGCACTTGGAAAATTTCGCGTATAGTTTCCCCTTCTTTAGTAGCTCCAAAATGGTTCTCAAATGTTGTTCGTGTTCATCAGTCGATCGTGAGTATATTAATATGTCGTCAATAAATACTATGACATTTGTCGAGGTACGGCTTGCACACACGATTCACTAAATCCATGAAGATCACTGTTGCTTTCGTTAAACCAAAAGGCATAACGAGAAACTCGTAATAACTATAACGAGTTTTAAAAGTCGTTTTAGGTATGCTTTCCTCATGAATTCGTAACTGATGATACTCCGATCGTAAGTTTATCTTAGAGTAGAAGCTAGAACCTTTCATAAACCATTTGAGTTAGTTGGAAATTCATTTGTAACATGGTTTAGAAATATGAATTTTCATTCATCGAAATGTTGTGCACGTTTGCAAAACTTGCATGTCTTTCCACCCCAAAACCTTTATAAAGATGTATAATGGTAAAAAGTGGGGGTTATGAACTCACAACATCCTTATTCGGTCAACTATAAGGTTCAGAAGGTGCTAATCGACATGGAGATGTGGCTACGGGTGCGGCTCCCGGTACCAAGTCGATGTGAAACTCGACTTGTTGATATGGTGGTAGTCCTGGCAAGTCTTCAGGAAAAACTTCAGGAAATTCTTTTACCACAGGAGTATCTGTCAGCTGCGGCCCAACGGCCTTCTTGTCTACAACTTGTGCTAGGAAGGCAGTACAACCTTTTCGTAAGCACTTCTGTGCCTTCATGCAATTGATGATCCGCAATTATGTGTTGCGCTTCTCTCCATGGATAACAAGTGTATCTTTATTCGGTAGTGGTAAGCGAATGATCTTCTAATGACAGAAGACTTCGGCTCGATTATTGGATAGCCAATCCATGCCAACCACTACGCCAAAAATACCCAACTCAATGGGTAAGAGATCGATATGAAATTTCTGCTCCTGACTCGGCTAGTTTACCGTTTGCCAATTCTATAGAATGAGGAGACGTCTAGCTTACTTGACTCTAGGCCAAGTACATTTTGAATTCTATGTAGTAAGGACTTCCCTGTACAGATGTAGAGGACAACCCGATCCCTATGTTTAGATGTAGGATAACCCAATCCCTATGTTTAGATGTAGGATAACCCAATCCCTTATTGTAGCTAGGACAATCCCGTCGCTAGCCATGGAACTATGCATGTGAAATGTTGAGATAAAGCTAAAAATCGGTAATGGTATCAAATAATATGGATGTGAAATGTTGATTGATAGGATACGTACCGGTGACCCTTAAAGATTTGACATGTCTCAGCTAATTCCCCATTAGCTAACTTGATATAGTAATGTGTGTCCAACATGACTCTAATTCGAGTATATGCTTAACATTTAAAGACACTAGCTAAGCTCGGTGTTGGTATTAAAAGAATTGATACATGATGATCGTAGAGTGTACGTACTCATGACTTCATTGGGATTTTGTGGAGTATTCATAGTTCTAACCACACACACACTTATTCACTAGCTTGATCCCTTCTTAAGTATTATCGTCTTACTTGTCTTTGTTTTGCGCCCGGTCTCAGCACACTGCTACTCTTGGCGCTTTTGCAATTGCCCTCATTATGAACGTCTCACTTGTCGCATTTAGGATTTCGGCGAGTTACCATCATACACCCTGGTGACAAAATCGTTTATGGCAGCGATTACCTTCATTTCTCTCATGGCGAGTTATTGTTTGAGTTATCGAGGTAGGGAGGGATGATGCGGTCATGCTTCGGATCTCCGAGGCTAAACCCGAAATGTAACACTCAGTGTGTTTGAATTTGGGTGTTACCCAGTATGGAACAACCCTTGAGAGATCGTGAAAGCATCAAGTGTAACCATCAACATTGGCTCCAGTTATGATCGAGTTCTTTTATAAAATCATATGAAAATCAGATGATATAAAAGAATGATATACAGTCAAATAAATAACCAATAGAAATGTAGTGTATAAATATATCATGTCTTGAAATAGAATATTATGTCTTGCGTAACAATGTTACGTATAAACCATGTCTTGTGTAAAAGCAATGGTTTTTAACACATAACTTTTGACTTAAACATTTGTTTCTTTTGGCGCTATGATCCTTTTTTAATACACACTATTAAAAGAATCTAGGCATATATTTGGATAAATATAGTCTATCATGTGCCCAAGAATGAAGAATGCAATCAATCGGTCATGGAAACCTCAAGACCGCATTGTTCATACATGTTTGAATAAATGATAATGTAGATAACCAAAACCAAAAGGTGTAATGCCTCTTGCGTGTATTGGTCATATGTCTAAATGGAAAAAGAAAAAAAATAATTCGTTGAGGAGGGGAAACCAACCAGTGGTCTTCGTCCATATAATATGTATTCCCTACTCTATGGACCTCGATCGTCCTAAGTAGAGAAAATCCTTTGTCTTACTTGTCCATGTGACAATTATGGTAATAGTGCTTGAGTTTCACGAGCTCTAGCAAGATTATTAGAATCTCCAAAAATGTCGAATAGAATGCAATGAGGGAGTTGCAGCATGGCTCATGCCATACCATTCCTTGGGAAAAGACAAATGTCAAGCGACGGAATTTATTGTATCATTTCCAATAAATATGATAAGGTGGAATATGATAAGGTAAGGTAAGGTAAAGTAGGGTAAAGTGCCATAGACACCATGGAAATAGCCCATGCACAAAAAAAATTAGAATGTTGAGAAAAATACTTCATGAGTGGCTAACAAATTTTGTTTGTTTAGATGACTAGTCTCAACTGAATCGTGATGTAGATCGAATGTTAGGTGTGAACAAATACGTGTCGTCTTCCTGTATTGTATTGTCTTGTATTGTATTGTAGGGTGTTATACTAACCACCCCAGTTCGTGTTCTACTAGATAGAAAGAATTGAATCTCAAGTAATAACTTAAGAATTTTGAATGAATAGTGATCATTAGCTTAGCCCGTAGAGTCCACCAGAATTTCCATGCACTACAAGTTGTTATGACGTGGGCCCCCGTAATAATAAATTGCACTACAAGTTGTTTGATATTAGGCTTAGCCCATGTATTTATGTTAAGCCTATTTTAGGAAGATAAGCCCATTAGTAAGTATAAGCCCATTTGTGAAATGTAGGCCCATTTGTAAAGATTAGCCCATTTGAAATATAAGCCCATTCGTAAATATCTAGTAATTTTTATAAAAAAATCACCAAGTATTAGTTAATAAGAAAACATAATAATTTTTATAAAAAAATCACCAAGTATTAGTTAATAAGAAAACATAATAATTTTTATAAGTTTATAAACATCCGGATTTTGTTATCGGTAGTATAATTATATCCGCGTCGAAAGATCGCCCAAATGTCGTAGCAACTCCTCGTGATGGCGATAAGTTTATAGATCCGTTCGTCGTCCGAATTGTCGTCCGTTTAATTTGTATTCAAGTGTCCGATTTGTCCATTAGTTGTATCCGATTATCCGAATCACCCATAATTTGTTTTCAAGTGTGTATATATGAATCCTTGTAAGTCTTTACTTGTAAATGTATCTTGTATTTATTTGTATCATTATAATCAAGTTTCCAACTTTCATATATAACTAATACAATTAATAAACACATAGCACAAACTTATTATGTTTACAAAATATATATATTTTACCAAAATATATATTTATACACATTTTTGCTTTTAGAAAGACCAACTTTCTAATCTTGTATACTTGTAAAGACTTTGTTAAAATGATAATTTTTCTAACACTTGATTTCCAAGAAAAATTGGCCATGGTTTCTTTGTAATATGAACTTTGCCATGTTTATCAAAACATATCATTTTCTTTTCAAAATCACCAACAATTTACTCATAACATTCTTAAACAAAAACATATGAGATTCATAACATAAACTTATCAATATGAACTCATAATCACGTAGGGTTTTGGTATGATCTTTACATATGTCTACTAGTTCAAAAATCATACTTTACTTCTAATTTTATCAAACTTTTACACAAAACCCATCTTGTATGTTTCTTTTTATAAATCTTGTAAAAGCAATATTTTTAGTGAAATTATTTATACACTTTATCAACACCAAAAATTATGTTCGTCCATTTAATCATCATGTTCAAAAATAACCCATTTAATACTTTCATGTACACTTGTTAGATTATGTTTTTAAACATCATCTAACAAGTTTACATATCACGTTCATCATCACTAACTCAAATAATCAAATAATAAGTTTCATATCACAACATAAACAACTTATATATTATGATCTTTGATTTGTTTTTATGTATTTTTCATCTTATTCTTGTATGATCATTCAAGATATTAAATTGTACATAAATAATATATACAAAAACAAGAATGAAATGAAGTTTAGGATGCTCACTACTAGCTCTTGTGGCTAGGGAAGATCTTAGTGAAGATGTTGAGCAAAGATGATGAAGATTATGATGGTAGAAAGCTCTTGGATGGATGAAAATGCTTGCTTTAACTTGGAGATGCCTTAGATCACCTTAGGCTCCATGGAAGTACATCTTGATCATCAAGAAATAGCTCGAAAGGAAGGTGATTTGAAGGGTTTAATGGCATAATTTTGGGGAAGAAATATGAGAGCATATGTGTGTGTTTTTTAAGGTGTAAAATGATAGAAAATATCTAGTTATGATAAGATTTCCAAGACTTTAATTATCCAAGATCAACACCACTTGCAACTAGAGATAATATCTAGATATTTTTCAAGTTTATTAAGGTTGTGGGACCCACTTGGGTCGTTCATAATGAGGGGGAAAGGGTCTTGAATTGCTTCTAAGTTGTTAAGTTGTTTAAATGTTATAAAAATGTAGCATAAGTTTAGGGGTTTTCATGTTTATATGGTTTCAAGTGTTACAAGGTGTTTAGATGGTATAACTAACTTATAATTCCATAAATAATGTTAGCTAGTTACAAAAAAAATTTTGATATCGTTCGGATATTCGTTTGGCGTTGTTTCCGTTAGTCGTCATTTGAACGCTAAGCTTGTGTAAGTTGTGTGAATTGATGTGATTCTTGGTTTAGATGATACCCAAAGGTATTCTAATATGAATTCTAGGTTAAAAGATACTTTTGTACATTGCATATAACTTACAATACTGATTTCTGCAGAATTTTTGCGGAAGAGTGTTGAAATTGTCGCTTTTAGTGCTTTCCGGGCAATTTTTAGTGTTACCGGACATCAGAAAAGTATTAAACCAAACCCTTGCATTCCCAATTAGGGTTTAATGTATATTTGTTGTTGGACTTTCGTCTGAGTCCTAAAGATGTCATTAAGATGGTTTCTGCGAATCCTGCGTTTTTGTCAGCACACTAGTTTACTAGGTACTACTCTAGTTGTTTCCATGCATTGATTAAATTGTTTCAAATGTAATCAATAAAAATGAATCATGTGCATAAAAAATAAATATTCCATGAGTATTCTAAGTGTATGTCATGTAATAATGCAGTTCAGACATTCCATACTGATAATTGTATAATGTAAATGACTGCTTTAAGTGTACGTAAATTACCAGAAAGTGGCAGTTGTCACAGCTAGGTTTGATGATCAAAAAAATGAGAGGGGAAGAGAATGAGGTGGTTATTAAGCTAGGGTTTAGGTAGGTGGGTTAGGCTTAAACCGCGTATACAAACCGGGTTTAACATTCTCGCGTAAAGTGAACCCGCTCGCTTAAATTATAAAATAAATATAATAAAATGTATTTACTAGCTTAAATCAAAACGAATATGTCGCGTGTCTAGCTTACTTACCATGATTCAAATAACGCATCAACCAAAATGTCGTTAAAGTTATATTTCTAATTTAAATCGTAACGAATGTATGTAACATGTATATATTTATATATATGTATATGAGATAAACAGTTCGCTATCGTGTTCGCTAACGCGTTCGCCCATTATAGGTTGTTATTACACACTAAATAATAATACATAATACATTTCACCGGTAACTTTACGTAATCAAACAATGTCGGAAATACGGGTTGTCACAAAGACTTTCGAGCTGCTCCGCGGTAAGACGTGTTTCAGTTGACGGAAAGTCAATCTGCTGAGCAGATTCAAATGGTGTAGCGGGAAACACGTTTCTTTTTGTCACGGATGTGATGTTCAGTGAGACTCCCACTCTCAAAGATAACGTGAAGATGGCTTCAATTGGTTTAATCCTCACGTAACGCTGTGAGATCTAGCGTGTGGTTAAAGAAAGTGCTACTTGGATGGTTACAGTATCCGCGCCGGTAATTTCTAAGGGGCCGAGGGATGTAGATGATATGGAATACATCGGCTTCGTAACTTCAGCCGATTCTAGTGTAGCTGGGTGATTTTTCATCACCTTGACACCCATAGTGATGAACATTATAGTTATGCATACGATCGCAACTGTAATCGTAGTGATGATCACCGTAAAGACGTATCTATGCCGCTTAATAAATGCGAGCATGTTGCGGAAAAATCCTTCGGGATTTGCATCCCCCTCATCATCGATATCAACCCTTACAGGAGAATTCTCCGGCTGTCGTGCACCATTGATATCAGTATTCTCCTCCGGCGGTGCACCATTGATATCAGTATTCTCCTCTGGCGGTGCACCATTAATAATGGCTAACACAGCAGTGTAAAGACGGTTGAGAAGCAGCCACAACACCATTGTTCGGAATAGCGGAAGTGATGATCGGAAAAAGAGGAACTGATCGGATCGGAAATAGAGGAGCTGAAAGTAATTAAAGATACCCCAACAAAACAAAGTCACTTATATTAAAACGATGCCCTTATGGTTCAGGAGTTGCTTTCTCACTTCTTAAAACGATAATACCTGCCATTTACGTTGGAAATTATTATACATCTCAAAACTGAATAACGTCACTTGCTGTGGGGCTGGGAATAATCAATTTGACAGCCGTTAAAAAATAATAATAATAATAATTTTGTTTTTCGTTATTGTGTCTTGTAAGTGTATAAATATGGTATTGTTTAAAACGTTGTATATGGTTAGTTATTTATAGATTAGCAAAAAATCACATATTGGTACAAAAAAAAATATAATCCTTTTTTGACACACATTAAAATCCACTGTAATTTCGGTCCAGCCCACGAGTCCATGAGACCATGACCCATATCGTGTGTTTGAAAAAAACAAAATCATGGATAAAATTCTTCCCTAAAATGGCGCCATTTTCTTCCCGCTCCCCACAATTTCCCCCAAATTTCAACCCTAATTCACTCCCACCCCCAAATCTCACAAAACCCATTTGTGTTATTCAACAAAAAATCCAATCTTGAAGATGTTCTACTCTCACAATCTGCTTGCAAGAAAGGGTCCGTTGGGCACTGTGTGGTGTGCAGCACATCTTCAAAACAGGCTCAAGAAACCCAACTATATTAGTGTCAACATCCCCTCAACTGTTGGTCAGTTCTTTAATCCCTTCTTGTTGTTTTCGTTGGTGGTTTCTTGTTGTTTTGATTTGTGTTTGTTTGTGGGTCATTGAATTTAAAATTATTTGATATAGTGTTCAGTTTACTAAACACGAAAATGATATTAATCGAGTAAATTTGAAATGTTTGTGTGTTTCTTGGTTTCTTTTTGTTTGTTTTCATCTGGGTTAGTCTTGAAAGTATTGATTTTTTGTTACTGCTTGTAAACCCAACTATATTAGTGTCAACATCCCCTCAACTGTTGGTCAGTTCTTTAATCCCTTCTTGTTGTTTTCGTTGGTGGTTTCTAGTTGTTTTGATTTGTGTTTGTTTGTGGGTCATTGAATTTAAAATTATTTGATATAGTGTTCAGTTTACTAAACACGAAAATGATATTAATCGAGTAAATTTGAAATGTTTGTGTGTTTCTTGGTTTCTTTTTGTTTGTTTTCATCTGGGTTAGTCTTGAAAGTATTGATTTTTTGTTACTGCTTGTTGATCTTGGACCTTTGATTTACAATGGTTAAAAGTTTTGATAACGAAAGTTGCAAGATTTATGTATTTGTTGTTGCCAATTTTAAAGTTTGTTCACTTGTATGATTGATTGTTGTGTTAAAGATCATTCTTTTTTTTGTCACAGCGGGGGCATTGAAGGGATAAAGATTAGTAATTTTGATTTGGGTTTCTTTATGAGTCATTGATTGTGTGTTTCTTGGTTTCTTTTTGTTTGTTTTCATCTGGGTTAATCTTGAAAGTATGGATTTTTTGTTACTGCTTGTTGATGCTGAATCTTTGATTTACTGTTTGGTTAAATATATTTAAGATTGTTGATTGGTTGTAGCATGATCACACTGGTTTACAATCTTGATGTTGAAAGTTGCAGTTTTTTTTTTTTTGTTTTTTTTTTTTTGCAATTATAAAGTTCAAGGTACATGCTTTCGCATTGTGATAATTGATTGGTGTTTTAAAGATCGTTTATTTTGTCACAATGGAGGACATTGAAGGCGTAAAGATCCGTTTATATTGTGATTTTTTGCCATTAACTATGTACGTTTTGAAAATAACTGTACCTTTGCACCCTTTTTGTAGATGATCAATAGAATATAATCATATGCATAATTGCATACAGATAAACCTATGATTGTTGATTGACCTAAAAACTTTTAGTTAGGCTCTAAAGCTATAAACCCCCAAACACTTTTCTTTTCATCTTATATATGCTGAATCAAATAACTTGAATCAGTTTGGAGTCAACAATAATGTTTGGTTTCGGGCTGAATATTCTAAAGAAAGTTGAATATTTGGTATCGGACTGTATTAGTTTTAATAAAGATGTGTATTTGTTTTATTAACTTTGTTGGTTGATCAAGTTGGTTGATTTTGTTTTCAAGGTTTTCTTAATGATATCTTTGATAATATACTGACTGATGCATGGATTGAACTTCTGTAGAGAAAATAATGAACCCGGAAGTCCCGATTGCCTTAAGAATGTCCGGGCATCTTCTATTTGGTGTTGTTAGAATTTACTCAAAGAAAGTCGAGTATCTCCAGCACGACTGTAATTCTTTACGCATAGAAATAAGCAAGGCTTATGCAAACGCCGATATTAATCTACCCGAAGACGCAAACCAAGCAAAGTACGAGTCCATTACTTTGCCTGACAACTTTGCCCTTGATTTAATGGGTATTGATGACCGCGATCTAAATGGGTATACCTATTTTACCCTTTTCCATTCAAACCTTGATCCATTCATTTTGATGATTTAAATCATAAGTTAAATATGGGTATTGATTTATAGGTCTCCAGACAACCATCTCAGGCGCAACGAAGATATTTCGTTTACAGGTATAATCATATTAAGTTTTATATTTAATATTATTTATCAATGACCTTGTGGTTTTTTAAAGTTTAGCACAATATTTGTTCAGATCATAGTCCCGCCAGTTTTTCGAAAAACCAACATGGAACACCTGTAGGATATATTATGATTTCCGTTGGTGAGGTTAGTGTGGTATTTGCATTTTGTTTTGGCTGAAAATCGAGTAATTTAGCTATTTTTTTATAATGAAAGTTTAACTTTAGGCTTTGGTATTTTTGTAGAATTCATCTCGAAGTCCATCTATCTTCAGGAATAGCCCCGTGCCAAGATCAGTGCGCGTGGAGGATATGTATGTTTTTGTTTGACTTTTGAGAGTCAAACATGCATAAACTTTTTAGAACAATTATATCATTGATAAATTTTGTTAATAATGATTCAATCATGTTTTAAATGCAGTCCTGATCCTCATACTCCACCCTCAACTTTTAACGGTGTTCAAGATCCCGATCCTGATCATCATTTACGATCTAATGACATCATCACTAACGAGGATGATGTAGTTCCTCCACTTGAAGTTGAAACTCTTCGTATCAATACTCCTAGTGTGCAGAAGACTCCTATAAGTGATGCCCTTCCAGACGAGATTGCACCAGACCCGGAAATAGTGAACGAGATTTCCGAAAAAAATAATAATGATTCATCAAATTTAAATGATATCCCGGATAACGGTGGACCCTCCTCGCCACCTAAGCAAGGTTCATCACGGGAATCCATGCATTCTGATCATGATCATGTTCAAGATAGCTCAGGACATCAGGCCTCGTTTAAGTTAGTATCAACTTCACCAAGAGTTAAACGGTCTGCTGAGCTGGCACCGGCCCCACCAAGGGTAAAACGGAGAAGGATAAAATATGATCAAGCTACAGTCTTGACTAATGAGTACGGTTCAATTAGATTGTAACGTTATATTACTATTTGTGTTTTTTTTTTGTTGCTATTTTTTGATGAGGTGTTTTTTGGTTGATATAGATTCATGAAAAAAGCTATCGATGATGCTAGCGGTTTGAAACGGAAAAGAAAAGGAGTATCTTCCTATTTGGGTGTTTATAGATTGAACAATTCCCATAAGAAGCAAAAAGTCCTGTTTGACCCTGTAATTACCGGTTAGTCAACATATAATTAGTTAATTACACCATTGACATGAGTTCTTTGTGTTTTTGAGAAGTTTAACAGTTACTTTAATTTTTATGAAAACGTTACACAATGTGCAGGGTTGTGTGATAATCTTTCGGAATTGCACGAGGATGACAATGTATCTTCAAAAGCTTGTCTGATTAACGTTGAACAAGCTAATCCCGGTGTTATGGAAATGAACGTTGAACAAGCTAGTCTCGGTGTTATGGAAGTTAACGTTGAACAAGCTAATCCCGATGCTATGGAAATTGGACGTTTTAGCGACTCCGCTGACCGTGGTGACAACCTGATACCGATAAGTTCTCCGGACAGTACACAATTCTCTTCCCCCCACCCAGTGGACCAAAACACCCCTGCTTTCAGTACTGACGTTGGGTCGAAATCATATCAGGCAGCAACAACCGCAGGGACTAGTGTGGGGCCTACACCCGACCCCACATCGTCTGTCGGATCTTTTCCTGCTTCATCTGTTAAATCGTTTTTTTCTGATACCGACACACCGTTTCCTGAAAGTCACCAGGGTTTTGATAACAGTGGCGGTTTGTACGATATCCCTGAGGTGGATGATGCTGAAGTATGTTTTCTGTTCTTTAAATCTTGTTGTGTCGGTTATTATTAAATTGCCGTTTTTATATAGTTTCTTGTTGAATATTCAAAACTCACTATTGCATTCATATATCAGGAGTTTGCGTTTATAGAAGATGATGCCGGTACACCAAGTATGTTCATTGATTTTTTTTCTTTCTAAAATTCAAGAAGATGTTTGATTATAATGTTTTATTTAATTATATATACAGGTTTGAAGGGTACACCAGAAATAGGCTCATTGTTACCAAGAACCAGGTACTTTTCTTGGACATATTTGGTTTTAACTTTTAAAGTTCAGTTTAATTTATCAACTGTTATTTTAATGCGTTTCGATGACGGTGGTGCAGAGGTGTGGCTAAGTTGATAAAAGAAAAGTCAGCGGCTACCCCGTCTTCGTCAGGAAACTTTGGATCCGTTAGTATGAAGAGCATTCTAGAAGGAAAAACGAGAAAAGTATGCTCTAGAATGTTTTTCGAAACACTGGTAAGTTTCTGTTTGTGTTATGTTAAGCGTTGACTTTCAAGGTCAAATGGTCATTTTCTTTTGTTGAAAAGTTTGTAAAACTTTTGTTTACTTATGTTTGATTTAGGTCTTGAAGAGCTGTGATCTTGTTGATGTAAAGCAAGATGAACCTTATGGTGATATCACTCTGAAGGTGACATCAAAGCTTTCAAAGCTCGATTTTTCTAACTAGAAATGCTCCAAGGCTGTTAACTGAATAATATTTGGTAAGATAATCTTGTTTCAAACTCGTCGTTAATATATCTTTTAAAGTTTCAAATTTCAAGATTTTGTTCTGTTTTGTTATTGCAGTTGGTATAAACTCGGCGTGTTGCTCATCTTTGTAAATGGTTTCGATGTCTAATTATGGTCTTCGACGGATTGCTCAATCTGTGTTTTATTCTACTCTGGGTTTTTTTTTTCTTTAGGAATTTTGAGAAGCATTTTTATTTATTATCTTTTTTAGGATGTTTGGGTTTTTAAGTTGCTAAACAACTGATCTTTAGTTTGAATTGTAAAGCAAATGAATGATTACTTACCAAAGGTTTTGGTTTTGTGGGGTGGATCTATGCTTTGTTTCACATCAGAAACATTCATGTGTGGCCTTAAAAGATCCATCAAATGTCACAATGATCAAGGGATGTTATTGCTCATTTCATAATCTGTAAGGTGAATATTGGGCAATCTTTTATTTTAGAAAAAAGAAAGGTTACACAATAACCTTAAAAATGATCCGATATCTTTTATTAGAGTATAGTTATACAATAAAAAAACACCAAAAACATACACTTCACTTTGTGTAGAAATCTACTCTCTAAAGTCAATGGTTTTTTTAATACCCGGGTATTCTATACCCGAAGCCAGAACCGACCCTACCTGTAGGGTATAGATAGGGTATGCACTTTGATCTCAATATCTGGAACCGGAACTGATAATACCCGAAACCGGCTAAGAACCGAAACCGGAACTGATTATTCCCGACTATACCCGATACATGATTCTAGTATATTTCTTTTAAATTCATGTTAGTGCATCTATTTTACTTTTCTTACATTATACAATGCATATTTAATAATAATAAACAAAAATTACAAGAAAATAAAGTAATAAAAACGCAATAGAGTATTAAAAATACGAAAATATAGAACTAAAAAACTCGGACATAGGATATAAAAACCCAAAAATAGGGAATTTTAATACCTGGTTTCTTAAGAACCGGAACCGAACCCTACCTGGAATCGGGCACATGGGGTATGTTTTTTTGGTCAAATATCCGGAACCGGAACCAAACCGGTTATATTAATAACCAATTCCAACCCTTAAAATAAGAAACCGAAATCAGTTTCATAACCAGAACCGGTTATTAAAATACCCGGTTTGTGCACCTCTAGTTATATTATATATAGCTAACCTAGACATGTTAGACTATAACTAGGAAACCTATAATAATCTACCGGTTCGGTTGGAGGTTTGTGGGGCCCGTCGATGATGAAGGGAGTGTATTGTATATTTCATAAAGTATAAGGTTGATATGAGACAATCTTGCATATCATCTTGTTGTGTATAAATAAATCATAAACGAAGAATCAATCAATCATATCCCCCCCATTCATTGTTATCATCATATCAGGAAGTAAAAAAGATGCCATTGAAGACGGTTGACGCTACCTTATCGACCTTCAACGCCGTCTTCGAGAAATTCAAATTGGAAGCACCAAACAACAAGAACAATCTCATCTTGTTCTTGGCTGATAACGAACCTTCCACTAATCGCAGTTGGTGCCCTGGTAATACCATTTCTCTTCTCATTACTGATTTCAATTTCCAACTTTAATTAATACTTGTTAATTTCAAACCTAGGGTTTTTCTTTCACTTGATTATTGCTGTAAACTTTAATGTAGTTGTAAGTTTCATTTGTTCTTAAAAAATGGAATTAAGTTTAAAACTTGTTTTATGATCTTTTTAAGAGAGTAAAATGGTGCAATTTTTCTGAAAGTTGTAGGGCTAGGAGAGGAATGTTACCCTAATTTTTTTTTTCCAATTTTTGATGCATTTTCTGTTAAATTTAAGGTATAGTTGTCGAGTGTAGACTACTGTTGCATTAACAAAAATTTGGGGGAAAATCTTGAAAGTCAAAATTGGATTTCTAGAAGAAGTAATTTGGACCCGCATTCGGCTTGTTGAGATTAGGGGTGTAAACTAGCCCAGAGGCTCGAGAGCTACTCGTTATCGGCTCGGTTAAAGCTCAAACGAGTCGAGCTTTAACAAGCCAGAGCTTGAGCCTGTAATAGAGCTCGTTTTGTTATCGGTCCCAAGCTCGAGCCTGAAATACAAAGCTCGTTTAGGCTCACGAGCCCAAACAAATTTTACTTTATATATATATATATATATAGGTAGAGGATCCTGTAAAAAGTGCTCAAAGTGTGAGAAGTGTATTATAACACTATATATAATACTATATAACACCATATAAACACTGTATAACAATATGTAACACCATATAATACCATATAACACTATGTAACACTATATATCATTAGATAACACTATAGGTTGTCTGATAGCATGTCTATGATAGATGTATAGTGTTATATTTGTTATATAATGTTATATAGTGTTACATAGTGTTATATGGTATTATATGGTGCTACATATTGTTATACGGTGTTTATATGATGTTATATACTATTATATATAGTGTTATAATACACTTCTCACACTTTGAGCACTTTTTACACTATCCTTACCCTATATATATAGGGTAAGGTTCATGCGAGAACCACCTTTATTGCGAGAACCGCGAGAACCAATGTGAACACAACCTAAATTAGCTAAAAAAAACCTAACCCCCCCCCCCCCAAGCTAAAATGCTAAAAACTAAACCCCCAAAAAACTTAAAAAAATCAATAAAAATAAATAAAAAAAACTATTTTTTTAAAAATATTTTTTATGTTAAAATCGCTACTTTTAGTAGCAAAAAAAAAAAAAAAAAGTAAAACAAATTTTTTTTTTTGCTACTAAAAGTAGCGATTTTTTTATAATAAAATATTAAAAAAAAATTTGTGTGTTTTTTAGCTATTTTTAGGCATTTTTGGTTGTGTTCACTTGGCTACTAAAAGTAGCGATTTTTATAAAAAAATTTTTTGTGTTTTTTTAGCTATTTTTAGGCATTTTTGGTTGTGTTCACATTGGTTCTCGCGGTTCTCGCAATAAAGGGTGGTTCCTAACGGATCTTTGTCCTATATATATATATATATAAAATGTAATAATAATGATGATAACATTGGCGAGCCGAGCTTCGGCTCGTTTAAGCGATATTGAAGCGAGCTCGAGCCGAGCTTTTAGTTTGTTTGAGGTTGTTCTCAAAATAGCTCGAGCTTTGGGTTTAACTCGCGAGCCGACCTCGAGCCTAGTTTGGCTCGGGCTCGGCCCGGCTCGTTTACACCCCTAGTTGAGATGTTTCGACAATATATTGTGGCCATGTAACTCCAAACAGGATGGAAGTTATGTATGTTTTAAGTTGGGTCATTTTCTAGCCCACTTACTTTTATCGTGTTGGTCCAAATATGAGTATGCTAATTCTTGTATGAGCTTACAAGTCTAGTACAAATACCAACACTACCCATCCAGAATATAGTTTGTTGCATTGGAAAAGAATTGAAAGTTGTTTCATTGACTTTTATCTTTCTTTTTCACAGACTGTGTGCGAGCTGAACCAGTTATATACAAGAAACTTGAATCATCAAGTGATGATGTGGCACTCCTGAGGGCTTATGTTGGTGACCGACCCACGTGGAGGAACCCACTGCACCCATGGAGGGTGGACTCGACGTTCAAACTGAAAGGAGTCCCGACTTTAATCTTATGGGAGAACGGTAAGGTTAAAGGTCGCCTTGAAGACCATGAAGCACATATTGAGAAAAAGATTGATTCGCTACTCGCCACCAAATGAACATCCTGATGACCAGACCACCATGGTTGCATAATAAGGTTTTGGTTGCTGCATCTGCTATATGATGTTTAGACTTGTTGACCATAGAATAATTGAGGTTATGACATCAAATATGTTTTGAGTTTAATACTATGCAAGATCATGTTGGGATTAATTAATAGTTTGCCTAACTTTATGCTGGAATTTTATGGGTATATTCTTTCAAACTTGAAGGTTGGCTGTGTTAGCCTCCGACCGGGAAACCGGCCGGTCGGACCGGTTTTTGGAAGGGTTGGAAAGGTTATATATATATATATATATATATATATATATATATATTTTTCAGATTTAACCTTATTAATTTTTATAATATTTACGATACCTTCCGGTTTTTACGTCCGGTTCAACCGGTCGGACCATTGAACCGGTAAGAAGACCGGTTCGTCGTCCGATCCGGTTCTGAAAACATTGCTTATAATGAGAGAAACTTTTACAAATTCAAGATATTTAATTCTATATATATGTTCTTGTATTTTCTCTTTCCATATTACAAACCAGTAAATTGAGAGTGATACTAATGCAACATATTTTTCTTTAATAAACCGATGATTTCACATGGAGTGTTAAAATGTAGATACAAAAGTATCAAAAAGAAATTTAAACAAGAAAATGTATAAGAAAACAAGTGATTTAATTGATTTTATGAGAAAACTAACGCCATTGGGATTTAAAAAAAAATATTATAACATCCCTTTTCTTAGAGCATCCATAATGGCGAAGGAAGAGAATTTCTGGATGAGTTTCATTGTCTCTCCTCCACCTAGATGCCACATCATTCTTAGTTTCTCAAACGCCCACATACGTCTCAAATGATGCTCATTGTAAACCAATTAGAAGGTGGTATCATATATCGCGATAGTAAATGTTATTATATATAATTATATTGTATTTTCTTCGTTATCTCGTTGCATTAACCACAAATAAAATACATATAAAAATTAAACATTGTAATCACCAAAATGTTCTTAACATTACCGTGCATTTAAAAGTTTTTGTTTGACTTTTGAGAATCAAAAGAGGATAGACTCTTTTAGAATGATTAGGAATATTAGTTAATCATGTGGATATAATAATTCAATCATGTTCTTATTAGATTTAATATCACCTTCATTAGTGAAGATAATCTACCTCCACCTGAATATGAACATGATCCTAATTATGATGGTAATTTGCATATCTTTTTTTAAAGAGTTGGTACAGTTGACTTTTGTGGTCAGATTGAGTTACTTGTGAAATCTAAACCCGTGTGGTTTTGTTTGTGATTTGAAGATCATTTCTTTCACAACCTATATTAGTTATACTTTTTCAATAACACATGCCTGTTTTTTCCCCTGAATATTATAAAAAAACACATCCATTTTATATCCTAAAATTGTCATGCTCGACTACAAATGGTCACATGTAAAAGCACTTCACTATGTTTGACCGATGAATGTTCAGGGTCAAGGGGTACCCCTGATGCAGATTATTCACCTCAAGAACAAAGACCACCACCAGAAATCGGCTTCACTGGTAAGTTTCTGCTCGAAACGTGCTTTGACTTTTAAAGTCAAACAACCAATATCTGTCTCCGTAATTAACTTGACAAACTGTTGCGTTATATGTTCGTTATAGAACAAATCATGCATCTAATAACTCTAAGTTTATGTTTCTCAAGATTCACATAGGTTCAAACTTTTTTGTTCAAGATTTTCAAAAATTTTGACCCGTGTACGGTTTCGGTCTTCAAGAGCTGAATCTTGTCAAAAACAAGCAATTAAGCCTTTAAACAGCAGCACCATTGTGAGACTTATGTTTTACTACTCAAAATGACAGCAGCTTGTACATCAAGGCTTCTCATTTTCACAACCATCACACAGAGTCAACAGTATATCGAGCACGAGTCAACAACGTATAAAATAAATCAATTGAATAAAGATTTGTTGATCGTGTAAATGAAGTAACCATTGTATATCTGTAACTTATTATGTACATGTAGTGAAAAAGAATAAATCAATCAAATAAGAACCAAACAGACAAAACAGATCCCTTCTTGTTCACAGCTCCTCCGCATGCATATACGCCCACTTGTATCTATAAAAGATTGACTTTAATCCATCACAGTTCAAAACCGGCCCGACCCGGACCATTTCTCGTTGCTGGCACTGACCCAAAACTCACAAAACCCGTTGAACCAACGTATCATTGCGCATGCACTCGGGTATAGGATACTTTGTAACATCGCGTCCCGATTTGCTAGTTCTGACGACTGGCTGACCCAACGAATCGCGGTGCAAATCAAAGATGATCTTGTTGAATTCCGCTTCGGGAAGTGACGAGTTCAAGAAATATGATAACATTTGTCTTTTGTTGGGCGTGATCGTCTTTTTATGACCTGCGTACGCTCTATGTCCTTGGATTGCGTGACCCATGTTTCCACCGTGAGAGGGCATGAACACGTCACTGTTTTCGGAGATGATGTAATCAAGGGCAGCCATTAGCGAAGCTTTGTTTGCGAACCGATCTAGCTCTCCAGGTAAAGCGAGGTCTTCTTTGTTGTAGAAATTAGGGTACTCTTTCATCAACGGTAGCAACGCTTCTTTCCCGCCTAACGGGTCTCCTCCCGCCCAAAAGATCCGTGCGTTCTTCGGAGCTCCAAGAGCTTTTAAGAGCCTAAATATAAATACAATATTTTCAATATAATTTCCAAAAGTCAAATAACAATGAAAGTTGAAAACTTTATGTAGTAAAAGAACTTACCGTGTAACTTCCAGGGCGTTTAGAGGACAAAGACCGGCAAGTTTGCGGTCATGATACGTCATGTTGGACCTTGAAGTTAAGAGTTCAGGGCGAAGCTTTCTCTCGTTGTAAATTATTTGATCGTATTTTGAGCTCAACCCAGGAAGACATCCGGTTCTAACCCAAACGTCTTTCTCCATTCTAAGATGAAGTGCAAGATAAGGCCCTTTGCTTCTCATTCTTTCTGTAAGCTTGTTTCCAAGTTCCACGATCGGTGGCGCAAACCTCAATGCATGAAACGCAACCTGTATAAGTTGAAAATGTTAGTATTTTTTAAAGTCACTTAACATTTGATCTTTGCAACTAACAAGTTAATATGAGTCTATCGTACCTTGCATCGAAGCTTTTGGAGATCAGAAGGTAGATCTTTAGATAGCCTCGAATCTAGACCTCGTAGAAGTAGAACACCTTCTCTCCTCATCTACATTAACAAACAAAATTTTTGAATATCATTAGTTATTGTCGATTTGTCAAGTAAGACAAGATATTCTACTAGCAACCGGCTATACACTACAAAAGTTGATGCTTTTTTGTTCAATTCAAACATAGGAATCATCACTTCTAAGTACTATACGATCTTGACCGAGTAACCAACATAATTAGTGATATGATCTAAGCTCCATCGATTTGTCACATGAAACATAACTAAACATAAAAGAACAAAACTTTGCATACCCTTCTAAGATAACGAGATCGAATCCATTGCGGCGAAACATGAA
Source organism: Helianthus tuberosus (assembly GCA_030545235.1). Classification (NCBI taxonomy): domain Eukaryota; kingdom Viridiplantae; phylum Streptophyta; class Magnoliopsida; order Asterales; family Asteraceae; genus Helianthus; species Helianthus tuberosus. Next base: position 79,732,817 of record CM060351.1, on the reverse strand, counting down.
GCGGAGTGTGCTTTTCCTCCACTGGTCTTGACATCAAGTGGTTTGATGGCAATGATGAAACCACTCTAACATCATCTGCTAGAGTCCTCTTGAAGTGTTCAACATCAAATATATCAGAAAATTCACTGCACCCACAATCAAAAATCCAATCAACACCCATGCCAATAGCAAACATATAACCACAAAATTCAAAAAATAAATAAATTAATAAAGCCCTAATCCAAAAATATTCCAACCCTCATCAATAAAGCCCAGTTGATCCTTTTAAAAACTTGAATGGCTAATCCTGTTATCCATTGATCATAACTTCATTTTAGCCAATGATCATATGTCATAGTAACTAAATAGAAATTATATCGAAATAGAAGGTAAACGGACAACAAGCTGCTCCGCTACCTTTTTGAACAGCAAAACTAATTCTTTTAAAAACTACGTCCATAGATATCAAGGTTACGTTACCATGACCCTCATTGAAAAACTTTTAAAAAACATGTAAAATGCAAAATACCTTTCATCTCCCCAAATAACATTAACTTGCAAAATGGGCACAACAAGAGTAGCCCCAAGGATTCTAGCAATCACAACAGCATCAACAATCTGATTCCTCTGCTGATTCATACCACCAGAAACCACCACAACCAAATACTTTGTTCTGTCTTTCAAAATCTCAACACTTGCTTTCTTATACTCATTACTAAAATCCAAACAAGGTTTATACCCTAACCCATCTGGTTGCACCCAAAACCCACTTTTCTCCTCATCTTTTTCATCAATCTTGCCCACAAAAGGATCAATCTTGACCGCAGATTGATCAGTTTTGACCACAGAAGTCAAACCCACATTGGAATCATCTTTTTTTTCAAGATTTCCACATGGGTATGCTCCAAATGGGTCAAATTTATAAACCCTTAACATAAACAGAAACCCACATAGAAAAAGCAACAAAAACCAAACTCTAGGGTTCTTACAGATGATCTTTAACTTATTAAAGTTGCTAACTTTGGAAACTGCAGCTGTTTTTTTGGGTGTATCAACAAGAGATTGGAGATTAGCTGATGAGAGAGAGTTTATGATCTCAGATGGTACAGAGATGTAGGAGTGATGATGAAGCTGTTTCTTGTTGTTTACACTCTTTGAAATTGCCATTGAAGAATCAAGATTGGAAGTTTTGTGGGTGTGTGAATGGAGATTGGGGATTCGGTGGAAAGTGTTTATAGAGAGAGAAGGTTTTAGAGAGAGAAATTGGACGGCGGGAGGAAGAAGACGACCACCGAAGAATCCGCGTTTGGGTGGCGGAGTATGAAGAAATGTATGTCTTTTTTGTATAATATATTGTGTGTTGTATATATAGGTGTAAAGGCTTTGTGTGGGGACTATTTTAGTATTGTTTGTTCCAATCCGAGTGGAATACTTTATTTTCAAAATCAACCCCACTATCATTTATTGCAAAACATTTTTTGGTTCAAAATCAACCCCACTATCATTTACATTTTTTGGTTTTTGATTTTTGGGTTTTTTTTAGTTTATGCAAAATGTTAATATAATTTATCTTTTATTACTAAAGAGCGTATAGGGTGGGCATTTGAGTACAATTGCTATTTCAATGATTTAAGATAGTCAAGTCAATGATTTCAAAAAAAAGAATATGAAAGTCAAATTTGGTGTAATTTAAGTTGTTTAAAGAAATAAACAACTAAAGAGCGTATAGTTTAGTGGTATCAGGTTTGCTGAAAAGATGTTTTTCGGATAAGGTTGAGTGTTCAACTCAAGTAAGGGATAAAATATGTAAATTTAGGAGTATTATTAGTGAGTGTGTGACTTAGTAATTCAAAATATGCATACATATATGATTTATGATTTTCTTTAATCATTAATGAAAACTTTTTTGATAATAAAGTTGTAATATCGTATCTTTTCATATTAGTTAAATCACTTGTGATGACTCTAACTTAGAAGGGAGACGAACATCGATTGTCAATGGATTTTGAAGCAAAAGCCGTGAGGGGAAGGAGGGTGTGAGTCCATGATGTTTTTGTTTAGTCTCGTCAATGTGAAGGAGAGACGATGGACTATAAACGTAGGTAGGTAGTCTTAAAAAAATTATGATAACAATAATACTTCAATCGGGAGCTTTAAGGTAAGAAAAGCTTAATTAGTTTTTAAATAACTCAATAAGTAGCTATGACTAATTTTAAGTATAACATTACATGGTATATCTTCACATTGTTGATTTTTTTTTTTGTTAGAATGTTTTTGAACCCGATCTCATTGGTCTTCAAATCGATGACGGCACTTGCATCTATAACTTTGGCATTTTGCATGTTACTATTGTTTAATTATTTATTTGGTTTAAATAAATCATATTGATGTGAGATTTTTCAAATCACCCATTTTGGTAAATAACTTTTCCACCAACACCCTTTTAGGAAAAAAAAAACTCATAAATTCAGAGTTTTTCCCAAAAAAGTGGTGGTGGAAAAAATTATTTACCAAAATGAGTGATTTGAAAAATAATTACCAAATAGATGTTTTGCAATGACTTTTTTCCTAAATTAGTGAGGGTGGAAAAAATATTTACCAAAATGGGTGATTTTTAAAAGAATTATTAAAATGAGTGTTATTTCTTATTTCTTTATTATTAACTAATCTAATATATATTTTTATTTTTTTCAATTAACCCAATACGTTTTTAATTTATTTTCTCCAAACAATTACTCATTATATTATATTTACTTTTTAACCAACCGAAATATAATTCTTTTTTCTTAACGCCTTTTCTTTTATTTCCTTTTACATTTATGTAAACTAAATCATTCTAATTTTAGAGATGTAAACGATCAATAAAGTAGCACGTTCATGTTCATTTATTTAACTTTAATCGAACAAACAATCGAACACAAACATGATTTTCTTTTTTGTAAACGAGACATGAGTTCATATTTACATTAACTGAATGAAATAAATATTGTCCGTGACTATTAAAAATAGGTTGATAATAAAAAAAAATAATAAGTATCGAGTTGGCCAATAAAATTACGAACCAATCATTCTACGTAAATATTTTGCCCACTGGTTGTTAATAAAATTTATGTAACTTTAACGGGTTTTCATTTGAATTGGTAATCAACTACACAGACAATAGTAAATGAAAAATTACTCTCAAAAAAATTAAATTAAAACAGTAGATGAGAGGTATTAGCATTTAAAAATAAAATGAATTCATCTCAGTTTGTTTTAACATGAGTTTCATTATAAAAAAAATATATATAATAATTAACAAGTTAGTTAAAAAATCTATACAATGAGTTAGATGAAAGAAAAAAATACAAATGTGATAGGTTGATATAACAACCCTAAACCGACACCCTTATAATTTTTCCGACACCCTAATATATTTTAAAATATCCTAATATGTCCTAAAATACACTCTGTATGTGAAAACCGAGCCCAAAATCCATTATGCCATTAAAAATAAATTAAAAATCAAAGTTTTAAGTTGAGACGGGCCGCGTAAGCCACACCTCAACCTTACGCGGGCCGCGAGAGGATGGAAGGTGGCTGAACCCTGGGCCGCCACGTGGCCCAACACATGTCGAGTCTAGTTGGTGATCCGGATGGGCTACGCTGTTGACCAGCGTTGACGCGGGACGCGTAGATCCCGGTCTTGTGTTACGCGGGCCGCGAGAAACCTAAGATCAACCCCTATATAAAGGAGGCATCGGCCTTCAGTTCCGATCGCTCATTTTCGTTTCTAAATCTCAAATTTCTGATAGTATAAGCTATACTCGGGTATAATACCCCCTAATAATGAGGTTCTGCTCCGTTGTAAGTATTATAACACTTGGATACGTATTAGATACTCTGCCCGATTGATCTAGGGTTCCGTAACGGCTGTCGTGGTTCTGCCCGACGTAGTCATTGGAATGCCGTCTCGGGGAGGGTATTGCTAATGTTAAAATGGGTTATTATACTAATACGCGTGCATTTGTGTAATTTATAGATTATTCCCAGGAAATCCTTACTGAAAACCCTAAGACAGCAATGTGAGTTTATCCTCTTTTTGTAAACCTATTTTGTGAACTGTTTTTACAAAACCTTAAATTTTTTTCCATGCGAATAGCAGTTATTGAGTATTTGTAAGAACACAATTACAGTCGGTAAATTTGGGGTTTTGTATACAAAATTTGTTACAACCTGGATAGGAGTAACATGACCATAAGTCAGAACGACAGTACCGTGTGGTGGTAATTGATATAACTTGGAAACAAATGTAATTGCGGATGCGCCCTCAATACTGTGAAATAGTTTTTATTTAAACTTTATTAAACTGGGATTCACTCACCAGTATTTCCCACTGAGCGTTTCAGGTAACAAAATGTGAAAGCCAAATAGAAGCCAGCTGGACAGCACTGAAGGCTTGGAAAAGTGGCAATAAAGTTACCTAAAGATAAAATAGATGTTTTTATTAAATAAAATAGGGTGTATCCCTATGAAGATATGTGTATTAAAAACTTGGGTTTTACCCATGTGTTTAATGTTATGGAAATGTGGTATTTTACTATGATAAAATATTTCCTAACTACGGTCCTGATGAAAATTCCGCTGCCAAATTAGACAATAACGCGATACCACCGAAACTGGCTCGCGGCCGCCCGTTCCCTGGGATTTGGGATCGGGGGTTGCGACAGAAGGTGGTATTAGAGCTAAGCCACTGATTCAGCCACAGAAGTGTTCTGCTGACACCAAAATTCAAAGTGTTAGGAAATAAATTACGGGAATACGTGCATAATTGTATTTTCTTGTTATGTGTTATCTGACTATTTGTTAGTTTACAGTATGAGCGACCAAGGACCACCTGACGCGTATCGTCAATTGTCTGGTTCGCCTAACAGCGAAGGTGCCTCTTCTCAGCCTGCCCTCTCGGGGTACTCTGCTGATACAGAAGAAGGGATATTCGTATTTAAGGCTCAATCTGAAGAGCCATTTCCTCAGAAAAAGAGGGGATGGTTCAGTAGGGGAGCACACGAGCGTAGAAAGCGTATGAAAAAGTTACAAGAGCAGAGAGCACTAGCCGCAGCTAAAAGAGAAACTGATGCATATGCCAAGGATATGCTTAATATGGGAATAGCTAATATCCATATCTTAGCAACCACTGCAGCTGACCCTAACCTGGAGCAAATGTTAGCACCCCAACCACTTCCTGACCAACCGATGGAGATAGAAAACCCTGAAAACCAAGTAGAAATGCATGACTTCAATCCAGAAGAAATACCTAGGGTACCTGCACCAAATCCCTTAGACCCAAATTATGACCCCTGGTGGGACGACAATAGGGATTACATGCCACGTTACCACAAGCAAGAAGATATGCCCATGCTGAACCTAGGAGCTTACCCAGGGTTAGATCCTCCAGATCCCTATTTCGACAACGATGTGTACATTAGGGAGATCTTAGAGAACCCTTACCCATTTCAGGCCCCTACCCCTCCGTACCAGGAACCCGCACCCCAGATTCCGAATCCAGTCCTAGAACCTGCACCCCCAATGAGTGAAGAAAACGTACAAGAACTTAGGACGTTTGGTGAGGAAATTTTAGAGAGTAGTGAAAGAATGAGACAGGTGGGAGAGCGTCTCATATGGAAATACGATGAGCGCAATATGGATTTTTGGATGAATCCATATCCTTGAATCGATGGAGGAGACGGTAGAAATAATAATAATAATAATAATAATAATAATAATAATATAATATAATATAATATAATATAATATAATAATAAATATGTGTGTATGTGTTAGAAAAAAAAACTACGGATGCCTATTATTAGTAGTGTAATTTTAAATTTCAGTCGGTATTGTAATTTTATTTCAATACTGGTGTGTAATAGATGCATACTATATGAATAGAGTAAAGTCGCAATGATCGACGCTTTTGACCAAAAGTGCGTGTCATGTGATTGGCTATATTCAAATATTATTGATGATATTAATACGTGGTAAATGTTTAAAATTCAGATGGACAACGAAGTGAATCAGGAAAACCAGAATGATAACATCCAGAACGACAACAACTCGAATAACGATAATCTGAATAATAAGAATCCAAACAACAATAACAATGGAAACCATGTGGATAATAGTGCCATCCAACACATAGTGGCACAAGGAATCATAGATGCAATGTCATTTATTATCCAAACTGTTAAGGAAGCTGAAAATAAAAGTAAACATAGCAGTAAGCGACCAACTGAACCTGAACACAGCGTGAAAAATGGACCTGTACTTCAAGTGCCCATTCCCAAGAGAAGAAGAACCATGCCGTATGGTTGTTCTTATAAAGAATTCTGGTCCTGCAAACCAATAGAATTCTAGGGCAATGAAGAACCCATTGCAGCTCTACGCTGGCTAGAAAAGACTGAGGCAGTCTTAAAAATAAGCAAGTGTGCTGAAGAAGATAAGATAATGTTTGCTTCTAATCTGTTTAAGAATTCAGCCCTAGAATGGTAGAACACTATCCTCCAGTCAAGAGGAAGTGATAGGGTTTATAACATGGAATGTGAGGAATTTAAAAATATGGTAGAAAGGAAATTCTGCCATCCCAATGAAAAGGAACATATAGCAAATAAGTTTCTGAACCTTAGGATGACCGGGGTAGATAGTAAGGGATATACTACTACATTATTTGAATATGCCAGAATAGTACCAACCCTTGCATTACCTGAACCGGTATTAATCTCCCGATACATCTGGGGATTAATCGGGGAGATTAGGCATGTAGTCAAGGCAGCTAGACCCCAAACCATAGAAGAAGCTGTAGAACTAGCCAATACCTTGACAGATGAATTAATCCGTACTAGAAAAGAAGACCAGAGGAGAAACCTAACCCAAAGACTTACTCAAGAATTCCGTTTTGGGAATTCCAACCATAGGAACATAGGTTCTACCTCTGCACCATACTGCAAAGCCTGCAAAAAGAAGCATTCAGGAAGATGCTCCACTTACTGCAATTTCTGCAAAGTACCAGGGCACAAGGAAGAAACTTGCAGAAGGAAGCCTACTAATGGATTGTGCTTCAATTGTGGAGAAAAGGGTCATATCAAGCCAAATTGTCCGAAATTGGCTCCAGCTGCGAACAACAAGAACGCTAAAAATGCTAGAGCATTTGTTCTAACTGCAGATGAAGCCAAGATGATTCCGAACGTCATAGCTGGTATGTTTTTAGTTAATGATATTTTTGCTAAAGTATTATTTGACTCTGGTGCAAACCAAAGTTTTATCAATACTTCGTTTTGCAAACTTCTAAATCAATCATTAACTAAACTACCACAAGAATGACTAGTAGAGACAGCAAATGGAGAGACCGTTAGGATTTCTGAAATCTTGCAGGGAGCAAGAATAGAAATTTTTAACCAAAAATTTACTGCAAACCTTTACCCAATGAATCTGGCAGGATTTGATGTTGTATTAGGAATGGATTGGTTAATAGCCAATAAAGCCAGTATTTTGTGTAATCAAAAGTCAATCCAAGTAAATTCACCAAGGGGTGAAAAGATCACAATTAAGGGAGATAAACCATTCAGATCCACGAAATTCATCTCTGTGATGAAAACTGCAAGTTACATAAGAAAAGGATCTATAGTATATTTGATTTCTATAATCACTAACACTAAAGGAAAAGAACTAAAAGACATTCCAGTAGTGTCTCAGTTTTCAGATGTATTTCCAGAAGATTTGCCAGGGCTACCGCCAGATAGGGAAGTTGAATTCAGAATCCATCTGCTACCAGGAACGGCACCAATTGCCAAAGCACCTTACCGTTTGGCACCCGCCGAAATGCAGGAACTGAAGAAACAATTAGATGAATTGTTGGAGAAAGGATTCATACAGCTGAGCTCATCGCCATGGGGAGCGCCAATACTGTTCGTCAAAAAGAAGGACGGATCAATGCGTATGTGCATTGACTACCGTGAATTGAACAAGGTCACGATTAAGAACCGGTACCCATTACCAAGAATCGATGATCTGTTCGATCAACTGCAAGGAGTTCGATTTTTCTCTAAAATTGATTTAAGATCGGGATATCATCAATTAAAGGTACAGGAAGAGGACATTCCTAAGACTGCGTTTAGAACAAGGTATGGCCATTATGAATTTACTGTCATGCCATTTGGTTTAACCAATGCCCCAGCCGCATTTATGGACATGATGAACCGAATATGTAAGCCATATTTGGATAAATTCATAATTGTCTTCATAGATGATATTCTCATTTACTCTAAGAGTAAAGAGGATCATGCAAAGCATTTGCAAGCACTTTTAAGTATATTAAGAAAGGAAAAACTTTACGCTAAGTTTTCCAAGTGCGAGTTTTGGTTAGAACAACTACAATTTCTTGGACACTTAGTTGATCATGAAGGAATTCATGTGGATCCAACAAAGATCGAGGCGATTACCAAATGGAAAACCCCTTAATCACCAACTGAGGTTAGAAGTTTCTTAGGATTGGCTGGTTATTATAGAAGATTCATTCGAGATTTTTCTAGGATAGCCATTCCGTTAACCAAGTTAACCTGTAAATCTATTAAGTTTGAATGGGGACCAAAACAAGAAGAAGCCTTTAGAAACCTTAAGCAAAGATTAACCCATGCACCCATACTAGCGTTACCAGAAGGAACTGAGGACTTTGTAGTCTATTGTGACGCTTCTAAGTTAGGTTATGGATGTGTATTGATGCAACGTCAATAGGTTATAGCTTATGCATCTAGACAACTTAAGAATCATGAAGAGAATTATTCAACCCATGATCTAGAATTAGGAGCCATAATTTTTGCCCTTAAGATTTGGAGACATTACCTTTATGGTAGTAAGTTTACCATATTCACTGATCATAAGAGTTTAAGGTATGTTTTTGGGCAAAAAGAGCTAAATATGAGACAAAGACGCTGGATGGAAATTCTTAGTGATTATGATTGTGATATCCAGTATCATGCAGGAAAAGCCAATGTAGTAGCTGATGCTTTAAGTCGAAAGTATCACGAAAAGCCAAAAAGGGTACGTTCTCTTAAGCTAAATCTACAAGTAGATTTAAATGATCAGATTAGAAAAGCACAAGAATCAGTAATCAAGGATGATACTGAAAAATTAAAAGGAATGATTAAAGAATTAGAACAAGGGACAGATGGAATTTGGAGATTCCATAAAAAGAGAATGTGGATACCTAAATTAGGAAACCTACGTCACCGTATATTAGAAGAAGCCCATAACTCTAAGTATACGATGCATCCAGGAAGTGATAAGATGTACCAGGATTTAAGGAAAAAATTCTGGTGGATAGGAATGAAAAAGGATATAGCAGCTTATGTTTCTAAATGTTTAACTTGTTCACAAGTCAAAGCTGAACACCAGAAACCCTCAGGTTTGTTACAACAGTTAGAAATGCCAGTTTGGAAATGGGAATTGATAACAATGGATTTTGTTACCAAGTTACCCAAAACAAGAAAATGTAATGATACAATCTGGGTGATTGTAGATCGGCTAACCAAGTCAGCTCATTTTCTACTAATGAAAGAAACTTTCAGTATGGAACAATTAGCTAAATTGTATGTAAATGAAATAGTTTCATTACATGGAATTCCTTTATCAATTGTTTCTGATAGCGATAGTCGTTTTACTTCTCATTTTTGGTCAAGTTTCCAAAAAGCAATGGGAACCAAGCTGAATCTAAGCACAACTTATCATCCTCAAACGGACGGACAAAGCGAAAGGACAATTCAGACAATGGAGGACATGCTTAGAGCTTGTGTAATTGATTTCGGAGGTAATTGGGACGATCACTTACCTTTAATAGAATTTTCTTATAATAACAGTTATCACACAAGTATCAATGCTGCACCATTCGAAGCACTTTATGGACGAAAGTGCAGAACCCCAGTCTGTTGGGCAGAAATTGGGGAAAAGCAACTATCTGGACCTGAGATAGTACAAGAAACAACAAACAAGATTATCCAGGTCAAAGAATGACTGAAAGCAGCACGTGATCGACAAAAGAGCTACGCTGATAATAGACGTAAACCGTTAGAATTCCAAGTAGGTGACAAGGTATTGTTAAAAGTCTCTCCTTGGAAAGGAGTGGTAAGATTCATCAAACGAGGAAAGCTAAGTCCCAGGTATATTGGACCTTTTGAGATTATTAGAAGAATAGGACCTGTAGCTTATCAGCTACAACTGCCAGAGGAAATGGCAGGAATACATGATGTATTTCATGTATTTCATGTCCTTGTCGGAGGTGGAGGTTATGCACCAAACTGTATCTCCTACGAATTATACAGGATTGTGTGATTTTTTACGAACAAAAACAAAAACAATGCCTGGTCAGAAGAATAGCACGACCCCGTGCTGGTGTTAGCACTGCCCGTGCTGTCTAGAAAAAGTTTCTGTTGTCAAGTTCCCAGATACTGGAAGTTTGACACGACCACGTGATCCTGTAACACGACCTCGTGTCTCTGTTCTAGTAGTAAGAAAATAGCTGTTCCCAGATACTGTAGGTTTGACACGGCTCGTGTTGATCAAACGCGGCCCCGTGTTATTCCTTCAAAAGTAGAAAATTGGGGAAAAAGAAGAAAAACTTAAAAAGAAAAGATAAAAATGATTAAACCGTTAATTTTAAGCTTTCTCAAAATACTTGTGTCCCCGACAACGCCGCCAAAAACTTGGTACGTGTGCGGGTGTATATAATTTTTAGATATATTTTAAGCTCTTTTTACTCGTGAATCAAGTTTTAAATTTATAAAACACGATATAATACTATCACTCTACACACGTTAGGGTAAGTGCACCCATCGTGGACGTAGTATAGTGATGGCAAGATACCAAGGTCGTCCAAGGCTACAAGAGCTTTTAGTACCGACTTATCGTTAAGGTCTAATCTAACCAAATTTTGATAAAAAGTTTTGAAATTATAAAATAAACTAAAAAGTACAAATAAAAAATAAGGAAAAGAAATGGACAAGAAGGAATCATTGGTTCCAACTCCTCTTTTATGTATCCTTTAATGATATCCGCACTTTGAGCATTTTAAGAGATTATCTTTAAGTTATAGTAGTAGCCCCCCTTCCAGGCAGCGTTACCCTTAACCTATTGGTCTGAGTCAGCAGGGATACAGTCCCGCAAGGTCAGATTATTGAAAGATAATTAAGTAAGTTATAAATGCAAAAAGTGGTAGACCCCCTTCCAGGTAGCGTTACCCTCAACCTATTGTTCTAAGTCAGCAAGGATACAGTCCCGCAAGGTTGGTTTAAAGTTTTAATAGTAGTTTATAGATAAGGGATTCAAGCGATTCTTACTTCTCCCGATGCAGATTGTACCGCCCACTCGTGAAGTCTTACTAGGTTTGAACAGGGTTCTCGTAGGATCTATACACTGAACGAGACATAGAATTACCCAACCACCCTTCTAACCCCCTTCCAGGCAGTTAACGTCCTTTATATATACCGTAAAGACACGAATGAGTGAATCAACAAAACATGAAGAATGGTTAAATAAATTCGCCTTCAATATAGAAAATTAGTTATTAAAGTCATTAATACATACCCAGATAAAAAGGAGCCAAAGGTTGGAGATCAAAAAGTAATACACAAAAGATTTATCTTCACCAAGTGATGTAAGAGTTTAGCCAAGCATGACCTTTGTTTGACAAGAACTTTTACGATCGATCTTGGATCTCGAGACTACTACACACTCTAAATGATGGATGATGGATGATGGTGGTGGGTGTTGGGTGTTGGTGTTGTAGTGGTGGTGGAGTGGTGGCAAGTGTGAGAGAAGTGGTTTGCCAAGGGATGGATTATAATGAAACTAAGCACCCTTATTTATAGCTGAAGTCAGTCAGTTCACACGGCCACGTGGCCTTCTTACTCTCTCATACTCATTAACTGTAGTTTCAGGTCTTGTACTAACATGACCCGTGACCATTGTACTTACTATACTATCTCAGATTCTGCGAATCTTAGAGTTGACCACGCCCCGTGTTGGTGGTCTGGTTTGTCTTTTGCTGTTGTCTTTTTTTTCTGCAGAGAATCTTGACTGAGCACGGCCCCGTGCCAGAGCTTCTTTTCTTGTTATTTTGTTAGTTTAGATGTGGATGGGGGCTTGGCGAGTCGTGTCAATCGTCCTTCTTTGTATTTATGTTTATTTATGTTGTTATTTTGCTTCTTTTGTGCGTTTAAGCTCTTTTGACCCTGTAAATGAAAAAGAAACAAAGAAACATGTTTTTTCCAACATTAGTACTGAAAAAGGGTTGATTTTACGTCGTATTTGATATAATTTATATGTTGTATTTTACGCACATCATGGACCAACACACACATGTATGTGGAGAAAGGGGGAGACAAAGGATAGTATAATAGTTATTTAAAATAGAACATGTATGAAGGGTTTTCGTAGAACGTTTTGAAACCGTTTGTATTCGAGTTTAATAGTTTAGGGCCTTTTGTAATAGTCTAATAGTCTTGGGGGGTGAAATTGTAAGTTTTGTATTATGCTTTATCGGAAGCGACTTAATTATAATTACGCAGGATGTTTTTGAGGAATTGGTGGTTTAGGAGTGTTCGGTTCTTCGTGTGCTTGATCGTTCGTCTGTCCGGATTCCCGCCTTAGTGAAAGCCTGTCATAAACACTAAAATCAATTAATGTTTAAGATATACGGTTAAACGGTTAGTAATCGAAACATTTGAACGAAAACATTAGGCACAACTTTTTTTATGTCAGCCTCATTACCCGGCCGGGTCGTGTTTCCACCCGGCCGTGTCAACTGAAACGTATTTTTTTCTCAGCACCCTTACCCGGCCGGGTCATATTTTCACCCGGCCGTGTCAGCTGAAAATGTGTTTTCTTTTCAAACCACTATTTTGATTTGAAGTTAATTACCCAACCGACCCGTTAGGAAGCATTTCGCATTCTAGCTCATGCCTCCTACTTCTTTATCATGATTTTCATTATATCTTCCACCACAACTTCTTTTGTGGTTGTTTATTCTAGGAAAACCTTTATATTCCAAGTTTACCTTCCGGCATGACATTTTACCAAAATGACCCATTAAGAGACATAAATTAAAAGGTCTACCCCTTCCATTTTAATGTTATTAAAAGACCAACCCAATTATGGGACTCATTTTAATCTACCTCTAGGGGTAGTTTGCCCGATCCATCACCCGGGGTATTTTAGTCAATTTAGTCCATTTTCGCATAATGGATATGTCCTTGGCTCGAATGGTCATTTTATCCAAAATGCTAAATGCATTTCACTTGGGTTAATCTATTATCCAAATTTGACCCATCCCTCTTTAGTCAAGCCATAAGCCCCTACCGAAAGCATAACCTTTTATACATACCTGACGCGAGTCAAAACCATTGACTCGTTATCAATACTTTGCGATAGTTATTTCTTTCTAATTCGTGAAAATGCATGCCCATAGATTATGCTTACCTATAAGCATGAAACTTGACAAAACAAAGCATTAAATACAGGATTTGTATGTCAACGACACGGCCCGCGGCCATTGTACTTGTTGTACTATCTCAGATTCTGCGAATCTTAGAGTTGACCACGCCCCGTGTTGCCTTAGCACAACCCTGTGTTGGTGGTCTGGTTTGTCTTTTGCTGTTATCTTTTCTTCTGCAGAGAATCTTGACTGAGTACGTCCCACGCCTGGTGAGCACGGCCCCGTGCCAGAGCTTCTGTTCTTGTTATTTTGTTGGTTTGGATGTGGATGGGAGCTTGGCAAGTCGTGTCAATCCTCCTTCTTTGTATTTATGTTGATTTCTGCTGTTATTTTGCTTCTTTTGCGCGTTTAAGCTCTTTTGACCCTGTAAATTAAAAAGAAACAAAGAAACATGCTTTTTCCAACATTAGTACTAAAAAGGGTTGATTTTACTCCGTATTTGATATAATTTATATGTTGTATTTTACGCACATCAAGGACCAACATACACATGTATGTGGAGAGAGGGGGAGAAAGAGGATAGTATAATAGTTATTTAAAATAGAACATGTATGAAGGGTTTTGTTAGAACGTTTTGAGACTGTTTGTATTCGAGTTTAATAGTTTTGGGCCTTTTGTAATAGTCTAATAGTCTTGGGGGTGAAATTGTAAGTTTTTGTATTATGTTTATCGGAAGCGGCTTAATTATAATTATGCGTGATAGCCGTAGTATATATACAATCAACCCACAACCTAGCATTCCAAGTTTCTTGGACTAGGTGTATACCTTGGATGTAACACTCTAACCCATTTAAGTAATTAACTTAATAAATATGGATAATTAGGTCCTAGATTTCTTTTTACAATACATAAACATATAACTTATACGCCTGGGTTAATTGACAACCTAGACGATCAACATAACAAGTTATTACACTTGAATTGTATTTTACGATAGACAAGTTTTTAAGTACGAAAGCTTTGGCACACATGGTCATGCTTTAATTATCCCGAAGGAATGTTTCCGAGGAATTGGTGGTTTAGGAGTGTTCGGTTCTTCTTGTGCTTGGTCGTTTGTCCGTCCGGATTCCCGCCTTAGTGAAAGCCTGTCATAAACACTAAAATCAATTAGTGTTTAAGTTATACGGTCAAATGGTTAGTAATCGAAACATTTGAACGAAAACATTAAGCACATTTTTTGTGTCATCCTCCTTACCCGACCGGGTCAAGTTTCTACCCGACCGTGTCAACTGAAATGTATCTTTTTCTCAGCACCCTTACCCGGCCAGGTCAGGTTTTGACCCGACCGTGTCAGCTGAAAATGTGTTTTCTTTTCAAACCACTATTTCGGTTTGAAGTTAATTACCCAACCGACCCGTTAGGAAGCATTTCGCATTCTAGCTTATGCCTCCTACTTCTTTATCATGATTTTCATTATATCTTCCACCACAACTTCCTTTGTGGTTGTTTATTCTAGGAAAACCTTTATATTCTAAGTTTACCCTCCGACATGACATTTTACCAAAATGACCCGTTAAGAGACATAAATTAAAAGGTCTACCCCTCCCATTTTAATGTTACTAAAAGACCAACCCAATTATGGGACTCATTTTAATCTACCTCTAGGGGTAGTTTACCCGATCCATCACCCGAGGTATTTTAGTCAATTTAGTACATTTCCGCATAATGGATATACCCTTGGCATGAATGGTCGTTTTACCCAAAATGCTAAATGCATTTCACTTGGGTTAATCTATTATCCAAATTTGACCCATCCCTCTTTAGTCAAGCCATAAGCCCCTATCGAAAGCATAACCTTTTATACATACCTGGCACGAGTCAAAACCATTGACTCATTATCCATACTTTGCGATAGTTATTTCTTTCCAATTCGTGGCAATGCATGCCCATAGATTATAACGAAACTTGACAAAACAAAGCATTAAATACCGGATTCAAATGGTGATCACCATTTGACCCGCATGACCCGTTTATCCTTTTGACCATTCTTGGTTCGCCCCCTCTTTTTTTGTTGCATCTAAATCAATCTATATGTTGTTTATCACCAAAAATCATTTTTACTTGTTTGACCTGTTCGGTTCGTGTCAGCACGTGTTTATCAACGAGAATTCATTTTTACTTGTTTGATCCATTTGGTTCGCGTCAGCAAGTGCTTATCACCAAAGCCCACTTTTTACTTGTTTGACACCTTTGGTTCGCGTCAGCAAGTGTTTGTTATAAAAAAAAAACATTTTTACTTGTTTGACCTATTTGATTCGCGTCAACAAGTGCTTATTACCAAAATTCACTTTTTTACTTATTTGACCCAGTTATATTTTGAAAGTTTATTGGTTTATCACCCAAAACTCATTTTTACTTGTTCGACCCATTCGGTTCGCATCAGAAAGTCATATTTCGAAAGTTTATTTGTTTATCACCAAAAACTCATTTTTACTTATTCGACCCATTCGATTCGCGTCAGAAAGTCATATCTAGAAAGTTTATTGGTTTATCACCAAAATCTCATTTTTACTTGTTCGATCCATTCGGTTCGCGTTAGAAAGTCATATTTCGAAAGTTTATTTGTTTCTCAACAAAAACTCATTTTCCCTTATTCGACCCATTCAGTTCCCGTCAGAAAGTCATATCTCGAAAGTTTATTGATTTATCACCAAAAACTCATTTTTACTTGTTCGACCCATTCGGTTCGCATCAGAAAGTTATATGTTAATCACCTAAATGTGATTACTCGTCATTTTGCTCCTTTGACCCGTTATGGTTTACACCATTGGGTCGTATTCTAAAATTAATCACTTAATTGTGATTATTCGCCATTTTGTTTGTTTGACCCGTTATAGTTTACACCATAGGGTCTCAACTTTAACAAATCATTGATTTTAACCATCTACTTTTCATTTAAAAAACAAAGCTTTTAATCTAGGAGGTGTAAGTTTTACTTACTATGTGTCCGTTTAAGCCTTCTCGCATCTTGATCCGTTTGACCCATTTCTTTCCAAGCTCCCACCTAGTTTGTCAAGTGTCAAACTATAATACAATATCCACAAGATGGTTAGATTAGTCATCCAACATTATGACCATCACACCTCATAGACTTTTATACCATATTTTATTCATCCGATTCTATTATAGGTCAGTTTGACTTTTTAAAGTCAAAGAGCCATTTGACATATACAAATGCACCAACAATTTTAACAAATTCATTTAGGCACTTTGTAAATCACTTGGTGGGCATTATTTTAGGCTATCAAATTAGTTAAGTTCATTAACCAAAATCACCATATTTCTTTCAACCTCAACAAGTTCATACACTTAAAAGCATCAAGTCAACATGACTTCCAATTATCAATACTAATTCATCAATCTATCATATTAGAACTAGGGGTTTTCATCTATATGTAAGAAAACCCATTTCATCATATATTTGTGCATTCATCTCAACATCTAAACTATACAAGTTCTTCACACAAACTAGTAAACATGATGTTTATATCATTATTATAACATCAATTTCATCATATCTTCACAATCAACTTCATGAAATGTAAGAATATTTAGTTCAAATCCTTAAAATACTCAAGTATTTTACACATACAAGCAAGTATGATGATTATGAACATTCATACATCATCTATTTCATCATGTCATCAAAACACACTTAGCATAGAAACTCTTTATACACAAATTCAACACATACCTTAGGTTTAGATGATGTTAGAAGGCTAAAATCATCAAACATGTAAGGGATTTCACTTGGATTTCACCTTCAATCAATTGATTTTGTGCTGGCTAGGTTGAAGAAGGTTTCCCCCTTCTTTCTTCCTCTGGATCGTTCTGCACACACACACATGTGTGTGTTATTTATGTTTTTAGCTTTTTAATTAATCAAGTTTGATACTTGTTCATTTGTAGCCCTTGCACTTTATTAGTAGCTTTATAATGTTCAAAATCCACCCAACACATCTAGTAATTACTAATGTTTTAACTAGGTTAGAACATTCCTAGTTATTTTGTTTATGGGTTAACTTTTACCACTAATGATATTTTTCCCGCTCATCCCCAGTTAATTTGGTTTACTTACCAAGTCCATTTTTGGGGGTGTTATATTGGACTAGGTGTATACCTTCTTGGTGTGTTATTCAAGTATTGTTCTTCTGATTTGTGTGCTTAATCCGAATATCCAGGCTCTTGATTGTGTTATACCTTATGGGATTCTATATCAACAATGGTTGATTCACACTTATTCAAGATTCTTCATATTCTACCTTGTTTTTCTTACTTTTATCACTAAAACACCTAATCAATAGGTGTTTGTGTGTTTGTCAATCATTATCACTATGATTTGTAGTTGATTTTGGACTCACAATTTGGTATCAGAGCCTTTGTGCTCTTGATTGATTGATATTAGTTGAGATTTTCAAAGTTTAGAAGGTTTTTCAAAGGTTTTTGGTAAAAATGGCTTGATTTGGAGTGTTTAATGAAAAGGTTGTTGTTAATTAGTGTTTAGGTTTGTTTTCGGTTCATTTTGATACAAAATTGTAAGTGCAGCTCTCTTCGGGTAACTATGCTTTATCAGTTATGTTCGACAAAGTCAAAGGCCAAGTCAAAGTGATTGATTAAATTAGGATAGTATGAGTTGATTTATTAAATTCAGACTTGATAAAGCTTGTCCGAATATAAGAGATCATATTCATGTCCGCACTTAGCTAATTTCTTTTGTGTCCGCACTTAGATCTAAGTTTCTTGTCCACACATGGTTCAAATTGTCCGCATTTGTGGTTCAATATTGTCTAAAGCTTTGTCCGCACTTAGGGTTTCAACATTGTCTGCATTTATCGTTCAAATCTAAAGTGTCCGCATTTAAAAGTACTTATTCAGTATTTGTCTGTACTTGCTTTCACATGTCAGTACTTATTCTCCATTGTTAGAATTTGTTAAAATTTGGAGTGTGTAAGTACGTATTCTTGTGTCCGAATTTATTTGTTAAATTTGGAGTGTCGGTACTTATTCTCTCTTTGGGCGAGTATAAGTGTTTGTCAGGATTTCTTGATTTTCTTTGTGTTGTCCGAATTGCTTCATTCCTTTGAAATCCGAACTTATGAGTTATATTCGGAATTTCTTTGCTTGATCCGAATGTCTTTGTATTATAAAGTATTGTTCAGTTAATCTGATCCGCAGTTTCAAAGGCTTTTGGGTTTTACGAGTTCCGAACTTTCTAGAATTCCAGGTTACCGGGGGTACCAAATGTTTAGTTAAGTTTAGAAGTTTGTGTAGTTCGGAGGTTTCAATTTATGCATGTTCCGAGTTTTTCTAGGTATACCGGGGGTACCGGATAATTAGCAAAAGTTAGAATTTTGTGTAATTTGAAAATTTGAAGTCAGTTTTGTATTACTGAAAAGTTACAGGGTACTTATGTTATCCGGATCAAGTGAGGGGATGAAAAGCGGAAATGGTGGTCCACGGTGTTCTTTTCAAGATTCTCGGAGTTCGGATTTGGTCCTTACTTGAGTGTTGGGACAATCTTGGACTATTATCGTGATTTGGTTGGACTTTGAAAACTTGTGCGTAAAAAGACTCGTGTGTGATGGAGTTTTGTCAAGTATGTTCGTGTTTTCAATCAAGTATGGACGTGATGAAGTTGGCTTCTCGGTTGACGACTAGTTAAAGATTCAGCCTTATCAGTTGTTGTTTAGAGTAGAGATGATGGGTTTCTTGTTCTTTCTTCCAAGATGATTACTAGTCGGTTCTCGAAATAATGTAGTGCTTCTTGATAAGGGGAATTTCGGAGATAAAATCCATTAGGGATTCAGTGGATTCGTGAAGATAGGAGATTGATTCATGAAGATTCATGACGAGATGAGATCATACATGAAGGGTTGCAATCTATTGATAAAGATGGTAGATGTACATTTACAAGTTCAGTTTGTTATTAACTTATCGAACTAACTTCATGTCTTTGTGGATGTTGAAGTGTTCATCGTTGGGGATTGAAAATCCAATGTCTCTTTCTGCTGCCGGTTAGGTTTGGAGATTATGGTTTCGAGGGATATTCTTACATTTGGTTGTAGGCTGGTTCACGTTAACTTGATTCGGGAGTAGTTTAAGGGGGGAGGATCTACAGTGTTTGATGTTGGATGCTTCAAGTTTCACAAAGCGGCCATTCAAGTGATCGTCAGCAAGTCTTTAATTAGAAGGGTTGAAGATCACTATGCTCTGCCGGAAAGATTAAGTCTCAGCCAAAGTAGAAAGCATGCATGACATCATCAGTCAAGGGGGAGTCTTCAAGCGCAGTATCCGGTGACTGAAGATTGTTGAGCCAATACAGAACGGATAGCAACAGTTAAGGGGGAGTCTGTAAGTGCAGCTCTCGTCGGGTAACTGTGCTTTATTAGTCTTGTTCGACAAAGTCAAAGGCCAAGTAAAAGGGACTGATTAAATTTGGATAGTATGAGTTGATTGATTAAATTCGGACAATATAAGGTGTGAAGGGTCCGAATTTGTGGACATGTATGCTCAAGATTTAGGGTTTGCCCCAGCCTATATATATAGCTGTATAGGTTAGACTTGGGCATCCATCACTTTCATTTATCTTAGTGAGAATGGATCTGGGTGATCAGCTTCGTGCAACCTCTCACAAACCCTAGCTATTCCTCAATAGTGTGTGAACATTTCTAGAGAGAGAGTTACTATGTGTTAGTGATAGAAAGCTAGGTTTAGATCTTTGTGATCTAAACCAGCTTGTAGATGATGTATACTCTTTTGGTATGTAATCTGTGATGACTAATTCGTTAATAAAGAGATTCATCTTCTACTTCTTTCTATCTTGTTTTGTTTATGATTGATCTTCTATGTTAATCAAATGCAATGTTGATGTTTGTCATCGATCCGGTGCTTTCACAAAAATACCATGGTTTTTGGCCTGTTTTGGAGTGATTAAAGGGTTTTTGTTCGTACTTAAAACCCATCTGGGGGTAATTGTTGAAGGTCGCGTAGATAAGCCTGCGTTTTTATTGAATCCTGCATATTTGTTCTTTTCGCGCATTTATCCAAAGGCGACTTCGTGGTCAGTGATACAAATCTCTTGCGATTTTATCACGGTGTTCTGCATTTTTTCTAGGATTGCTGTGTCATTCTGATCTGTAAGCGTATTTTTTATTTACGCCAGTCCAAGAAACCAAACCAATCAACCAGCGTACTTGTTGGTTGTGTGTAATTGTCTGTCTGTCCTAAAATCTGATTAAGCTGTGTATTTACCGTGCATTTGTGCCCAGTACCTTTAAACCTGCGTAATTGTGCCCAGTTCCACAAATAGTTGCGTAATAAACCTGCTGTTAATAATTTGAACTTAAGATCAAATCAAAATGTCAATTAATCAACTAAGTCCAATTGCTCAAGCTGAACTAGAAACCAGAACTACAACCCGTCCTCCAAAATTGAAGGGATCCGCTGACTTTGGGAGTTGGAAAAACCAAATCAAATCGTTCTTTGAGTATATGGACTATACTCAATGGATATCCATTACTGTCGGACCCCATGTCCCCATGACAGTTAATGACGACATTCGTGTAATCAATCATGATCCCTCGACCTTTACCGATGAAGATAAGGCATTAATCCAACGTGACTGCCGGGCTCACGCTGCTCTGACAATGGCCTTATCAACTGATGATTGCAACATGTTTGAGGAATACACTATTGTACATCAACTCTGGTTGGCCTTAATTGACTACTATAAAGGCAACGAAGAAATGATTCATAACAGGAAAGACATGGTGCAGAAAGAATACAACATGTTCGGAAGTATCCGCGGAGAAAGTCTGTCAGACCACATCGGCGATTCTTAAACATGATAACAAAAATGAAGAAGGCTGGAAACCCTGTTGCTAACCGTGCTGCAATCAAGAAGCTTTTGGACTTTCTTCCAAAAGAGTGGAGCTTGCAATGTATGATGATCAAACGAGACTTCTTGAACAATCCGAACCCAACCACGTTATTAGATCTAATCAACACCCTAAAGTCCTTTGAAATGGATGTCACAAAAGAGAAATGAACCAAGTCAGATACTCTCAGAAATCCGTCCTATTTGCTGCTACTCCCAAGAACATGGCATTTCTTGCCCCTATAACCTCCGGCGGTTCAAGCTCACAACTACAAATGTATCGAACTTCAACAATGCTTTCGCAAACTCTGAAAAGGCTCCACGGTCTAATGAAAAAGTTACTATGGTCGGTGATGCTCAAGCTCTCAAGATCTCTACTAAACATGTTGCTTTGTTTAACACATTTCTAAGTAGTTATGAAGCACTTATGGTTGGAGAGCTAAAAAGGGAAGTTTTTACCGCTGGAGATATGTATCAAGTAGATCCAGACGATATGGAGGAAATGGACTTGAAGTGGCAGATGGAAATGATAAATCTAAGGATGAAGAAATTTCAAGACCAAATGGGAAAAAGGCTGTCACTGGGGAGAGCTGGCTTTGACAAATCTAAGCTTCGTTGCCACAACTGCAAGAACCTCGGGCACTTCCAAAAAGCTGTCCACTTCTCAAGAATGAAAACATTGAAGCTGCTCCAATGAGATGGCAAATTGCAATTGAAGGAAGTGAAAATGCTGCAACCAACAATGCGAAAGATTTGGACGTAGAAGATTATGATTGGGCTGAGGAGATTGCTGAAGCAAAGACTGACGTTAACCGAGCTCTTATGGCAAAGATTTCAATTGGATCAACTCCACTTCTATCAAAATTTCTTAGCAATAAAAATGCAGGTATTCCCAAGGGAGATAAATACGTGGACAATGGATCGAGGAGTATATCCAACACAACCATGCCTACAACTGACAAAGGAAAGGAAGAAGTTGGAAAAGCCGAGTGAAAGGAGAAGGTTCAAGCAGCTGGCAGCAGTGGAGAAAAAAAGAAAAAGCAAGTTCCTGGAGCAACCATAAAGGTTGAATCTAACAAATAAAAGGAGGAGAAGGACTCGGTAAACAACATTCCTTATGAGTTCAAAGTCAAGCTATGCTCACAACCATGTGTAAATGTCGTGACTCATTATAAATCTATCAACCGTGAACTAATCAAGGAAAAAGAAAAAGTTTTTCAATTTAACAAAGAACTAAAACAAAGCAGCATATTAGAGAAAGTTGAATTCAACTTTAGCTGAAAGGCAACTTTAAAAGAATTTGTTTCCAGAAAAGATTTTCTCATAAATGACTTAACTGAAAAACTAGAGAAATCTAAAAACGAGAACAACAAATTGCAAATTATAACTGATAATTGGAACGTCAGTAAAAAGGCACTGGTTGAGATCAAAAATTGATAATGACTGACATACGTAAAGGACGGCACTGGGTACAAAGATAAATTTGGAAATGAAAGAAAAATCTTTTATCCCCCTCACAGCAAAAACTATGTACTCATGTCCACTCCTCATCCTGATAATGACTTAACTGATAAAAATGATTTAGTTGCTCAAAATAACATTTGTGAAAATGATAAAATTACTAAGGATTTTGAAAGCAATGCAGATGTGATTAAGCGAGAGGAGGATGTGGGCGATGATGATTGTGGTGGCAAAAAAATAGGAATAGGGTATTCAGGCGACAGTTACACCACTGTTGATTGGTTCGCCTGGAACTGTGGCAAAACAAACAAGACTTTTATTCGGGATGAATGTAATAATTATCTAACTAGGATGGATGACTGTATTAAACGTAGTTTAAATATTCGGGATGACTGTATAAGGGCTAAGCCTAAACCTGTGACCCAAGACCATGAGAATGTAGTGGTTGAATGTTTTGATTTAACTCTGCTTTCTGTGATGAAAATTTTGTGTGTGAATCTCTAGTATTTGTTCCAGAATTGAAATAAAATAGATTTGGAAAGTTCCTCACTGAGGAAATTCCAGAATTTGTTCCATCTAATACAGGTATGTCAGATTCTGACAAGGAGTCAAGAGAAGAAAGCAGCAACGAAGACTCAAGCACAACAACTTCAGAGAAGAGTGAAGAAAGCTCGAGTGGAGATTACAGATCCAACATCTCAGCAGACAGTGAAGATGATGTAAAATGTATAGAAGATGAGAGCCGTCTTAACAAGAAAATGAAGAAAATCAAGAGTTCAAGTTCGACTGCATCATCATACAACATATCATGCAGTTCAAGACACTCATCACATACATCATCTTCGAACACATCAACCTCTAAGAAGAAAAGGGCACGTTGCACCAAATGCTTTCATTGTGGTCATTTAGGACACATAGCGAAACAATGTAAAAACAAGAAGTTTTCAAAACGAATCAAAATTTCGCTAAAAATATTACCGAGCAATTTGACAGTTTTAAGAAATTGGTTAGAAATTTTCTTAACACAATTTTTTTTGGAAAAGAAAAGAAGATATTATCCAGGAAAATCATGATAAATTAAAAATTAAATAAGTTTGGGTTTCGATCGTCAACTAACTTGTATATATATATTTTCTTGTTGTTGTTGTTGTATAACAGAATAAAATGCAAAAATGGCTTCGGAAGTTAATGGAATACATTTGGCATGTAGACAGTGGGTGCTCAAGGCACATGACGGGTTTGAAGGATCTTCTCACGAACTTTAGATTTATCGATGGTTAATTCGTATCATTTGCCGGTGATGAAAAAGGAGGAAAGATATTTGGACTTGGAAACGTCGTTTCAGATGCAATTACTCTAGAAGATGTTAACTATGTCCCAGAATTATGCTACAATCTTATGAGCGTATCACAAGTTCGTGACAAAGGAATATCGGTTCTATTCAATGATGCAGAATGTGATTTTCTCAAGCCTGGCTACTTAGTTCCTTCCGAGATGATCATGCTCAATGTCGCAACCCCCGACCCCTTGCCCCGAGGGGCGGGCGGCCAAGAGATGCATAGAGCTGGTGGTATTGGTGTTTATTAATTTGGCAGCGGAAATTAAACATCGGGACCGTAATTAGGAAATAATTTATCAGAGTTAAAACACCACACTTTTATAATTAATAAATAGATGGGAAAAACCCAAGTTTCCATTATAATATGTTTATAGGGATAAACCCTGATTTATTGAAATAAAACTTCTTTCTTATTTAGGTAACTTTTATAGCCACTCTTCCAAGCCTTCAGTGCTCTCCAGCTGGCTTCTATTAGCTTCACATTAAGTTACCTGAAACGCGTTTTAAAAAGTTTTATCAGCAAGAAATACTGGCGAGTGCATCCCAGTTTAATCAAACAAGCTTTTATGATTTTACAGTATTGAGAGCGATTACAATGTTTATATCTACCCAATTACCACCCACGGTATTGTCAATCTTGACTTGTGGTCATGCTACTATTCACAGTATAGTAACAAGTAATGTATACAAAACCCCAACATACCGACATTAATTGTAGAATACATAGACTCAATCACTGTTCTTGTAATTTAAAACAATTGAGCTTTTGGTAAAACAGTTTGGTAGAAAAAGAGAATGACTCACGTTGCTGTTTTAGATAATACTACTGCTTTTTGGTGACTTCCTGGTTATAATCTATTAAAATTAAACAATGCACACGTGTTAGTAAGATAACCCAATTTACATTAGCCATACCCCCGAGACAGAACTCCAACGACTGAGTCAGGCAGAGCCTTGACATGCGTTACGGAGCCCTAGATCAATCGGGTAGAGTAACTAATACATAACCGGTTATAATACTTACAACGAGGCAGAGCTTCGCTTTTTAGGGGTATAATACCCGAGAGTTTTAGCTTATAATATTTAGAGAGGGAAAGAAATTTTGAGCGATTTGAAACTGAGGTCGAGGCCTCCTTATATAGGCTAGAAACATGGCAGCTCGCGGCCCGCGAGCTCCTTCGCTTAATCTTACGCGGCCTGCGAGAGAACTAGGGTAGGATCTAGGCATGGTGAATCAACAGTCTAGACTTAACACGCCAGGGACACGTGGCGCAACCAGGTGCGGCCTGGTGCCACCTTGTCGCGGCCCGCGACAGTCCTGGCTTGACTGGGTCGCGCCCCGCGAGGACACCATTTATTTTTTTAACTGATTTTTATTAATATAAAGGTATATTAGGGCTATTTTTCGTATACGGGGTATATTATAGGTATTTTAGGGCATGTTAAAGGTTTTTAGGAGAGTTGTTATATTCTCCCCACCTTGTTTTAGATCTCATCCTCGAGGTCTACTGGAACAGGTGTGGATATTTCCTTTGCATCTCTGATTCAAGCTCCCATGTGTATTATGGTCCTCTCTTGGAATCCCATTTTACTTTGACTAGAGCTAATCTCTTGTGTTTGAGGTTCTTGATCTTTCTGTCTTCAATCTGCAGGGGTTTCTCTACAAACTTAAGTTTCTCATTTTCCTCTATGTCCTTAAGAGGTACCTTTAATGATTCATCTGCTTGACATTTCTTGAGATTACATACATGAAATACATCATGTATTCCTGCCATTTCCTCTGGCAGTTGTAGCTGGTAGGCTACTGGTCCTATTATTTTAATAATCTCAAAAGGTACAACATACCTGGGGCTTAGTTTTCCCCTTTTTACGAATCTGACTACTCCTTTCCATGGAGAAACTTTTAATAATACCCTATCTCCTACTTGAAACTCTAATGGTTTTCGTCTATTATTAGCATAACTCTTTTGACGATCTTGGGCTGCTTTTAGTCTTTCCTTGACTTGAATAATCTTGTCCGTTGTTTCTTGTACTATCTCTGGTCCAGACAGTTGCTTTTCTCCAATTTCTGCCCAACAGACTGGAGTTCGGCACTTTTGTCCATAAAGTGCTTCAAATGGTGCAACATTGATACTGGTATGATAGTTGTTATTGTAGGAACATTCTATTAATGGTAAATGATCGTCCCAATTTCCTCCGAAATCAATTACACAAGCTCTAAGCATATCCTCCATTGTCTGAATTGTCCTTTCGCTTTGTCCGTCTGTTTGAGGATGATAAGCTGTGCTTAGTTTCAAATTGGTTCCCATTGCTTTCTGGAAACTAGTCCAAAAATGAGAAGTAAAACGGCTATCTCTATCAGAAACAATAAATAAAGGAATTCCATGTAATGAAACTATTTCATTTACATATAACTTGGCTAATTGTTCCATACTGAAAGTTTCCTTCATTGGTAAGAAATGAGCAGACTTGGTTAATTTGTCTACAATCACCCAGATTGTATCATTACCTTTTCGTGTCTTGGGTAATTAAGTAACAAAGTTCATTGTTATCAATTCCCATTTCCATATTGGCATTTTGAGTTGCTGCAATAAACCTGAGGGTTTCTGATGTTTAGCTTTAACTAGTGAACAGTTTAGACATTTAGAAACATAGGTTGTTATATGCTTTTTCATTCCTATCCACCAGAAATTCCTTTTTAAGTCTTGATACATTTTATCATTACCAGGATGTATCGTATATTTAGACTTATGGGCTTCTTCTAAAATTCGGTGGCGTAGGTTTCCTTGTTTGGGTATCCAGATTCTTTTCTTATGGAATCTCCAAATTCCATATGTTCCTTGTTCTAATTCCTTAATCATTCATTTTATTTTTTCAGAATCATCCTTGATTACTGTTTCCTGCACTTTTCTAGTTTGCTCGTTTAAATCTATTTGCAGATTTAGCTTAAGAGAACGTACTCGTCTTGGCTTTTCATGACACTTTCGACTTAAAGCATCAGCTACCACATTAGCCTTTCCTGCATGGTACTGGATATCACAATCATAATCACTGAGAATCTCCATCCAGCATCTCTGTCTCATATTTAATTTCTTTTGCCCAAAAACATATCTTAGACTCTTATGATCAGTGAAAACAGTAAACTTACTACCATACAGGTAGTGTCTCCAAATTTTAAGGGCAAAAATTATGGCTCCTAACTCTAGATCATGGGTTGTATAATTTTCTTCATGATTCTTAAGTTGTCTAGAGGCATAGGCTATAACCTTTTGACGTTGCATTAGCACACATCCATAACCTAACTTAGAAGCGTCACAACAGACTATCAAGTCTTTAGTTCCTTCTGGTAGCGCGAGTATAGGTGCGTTGGTTAACTTTGGCTTTAGAATCCTAAAAGCTTCTTCCTGTTTTGGTCCTCATTCAAACTTAATTGATTTGCAGGTCTGTTTCGTTAAGGAAATAGCTATTCTAGAAAAATCTTGAATAAAACGTCTATAATAACCAGCTAGTCCAAAAAAACTTCTCACCTCCGTCGGTGATTTAGGGACTTTCCATTTAGTAATCGCCTCGATTTTTGTGGGATCCACATGAATTCCTTCATGATTAACCAGGTGTCCAAGGAATTGCACTTCCTTTAACCAAAATTCGCATTTTGAAAATTTAGCATAAAGCTTTTCTTTTCTCAGCAAATTTAGAAGTATAAATAAATGCTTTGCATGATCTTCTTTACTCTTAGAGTAAATAAGAATATCATCTATAAAGACAATTATGAATTTATCCAGATATGGTTTACATATTCTGTTCATCATGTCCATAAATGCGGCTGGGGCATTAGTTAAACCAAATGGCATGACTGTAAATTCATAATGGTCGTACCTTGTTCTGAAAGCAGTTTTAGGAATGTCATCTTCCTGTACTTTCAATTGATGATATCCTGAGCGTAAACCGATCTTAGAAAAGAATCAAGCTCCTTGAAGTTGATCGAACAGATCATCGATTCTCGGTAGTGGTACCGATTTTTAATCGTAACCTTGTTCAATTCTCGGTAATCAATGTACATACGCATTGATCCATCCTTCTTCTTGACAAACAAGATTGGTGCTCCTCATGGTGATGAACTAGGCTGTATGAAACCTTTCTCCAGAAGTTCGTCCAATTGTTTCTTCAGTTCTTGCATTTCCGCTGGTGCTAAATGGTAAGGTGCCTTGACAATCGGTGCTGTCCCTGGTATTAGGTGAATTCTGAAGTCAACTTCTCTATCTTGCGGTAATCCAGGTAACACTTCTTGGAAAACATATGAGAATTGAGATACTACGGTAATATCTTTCAATTCTTTTCCTTTAGTGTTAATGATTATGGAAATCATATACACTAGTGATCCTTTTCTTGCATAGCTCGCTGTTTTCATCACAGAGATGAATTTTGTGGACCTGGTTGGCTTATCTCCTTTAATTGTGATCTTTTCACCCTTTGGTGAACTTAATTGTACTGACTTTTGATCACATTGAATGCTGGCGTGATTGGCTACTAACCAATCCATTCCTAATACGATATCAAATCCAGCCAGATTCATTGGGTAAAGGTTAGCAATAAAATCATGGTTTATAATTTCTATTCTTGCTCCCTGCAAGATTTCAGTAATCTTAGTGGATTCTCCATTTGCTGTTTCTACCAGAAATTCTTGTTGAAGTTTAGTTAATGGTTGGTTTAGAAGTTTGCAGAACGAAGTATTAATAAAACTTTGGTTTGCACCAGAGTCAAATAACACTTTAGAAAAAATATCATTAACTAAAAACGTACCGGCAATCACATCCGGAATCATCTTGGCTTCTTCAGCTGTTAGAACAAATGCTCTGGAATTCTTAGTAGTTTTCTGTTTGTTGCTAGAGCTAGCTTCGGACAGTTCGGTTTGATATGCCCAGTCTCTCCATAGTTGAAGCATAGCTTATTGCTGGGTTTCTTTCTGCGGTCTTCTTCCTTGTGTCTAGACATTTTGCAGAAGTTGCAGTATATTGAACATTTTCCTGAATGCTTCTTTTTGCAGTACTTACAGTAAGGTGCAGAAGTAGAACATGTACTTTTCCCACGGTAGGTATTTCCATTACGAAATTCTTGGGTAAGTCTTTGGGCTAGGTTCTTTCTCTGGTTTTCTTCTTGTGTACGTACCAATTCATCAGTCAAGGTATTGGTTAGTTCTACTGCTTCTTCTATGGTTTGTGGCCGAGCTGCCTTGACTACATGTCTGATTTCACTGATTAATCCCCAGATGTAACGGGAGATTAATACTGGTTCTGGTGAGGCTAGGGTTGGCACTATTCTTGCATATTTGAAGAATATGGTAGTGTAACCCTTGCAGTCTATTCCAGTCATTTTAAGATTTAAGAACTTATTAGCGATTTGCTCTTTTTTCATGAGGAGGACAAAATTTCCTTTCAACTATGTCTTTAAAGTCAGTCCATTCCATATGATAAATTTTATCACTTCCTCTAGACTGGAGAATGGTATTCCACCACTCTAGAGCTGCATTCTTAAAAATATTAGAAACAAACAAAATTTTAACTTCATCTGCACATTTGCTTATTTTTAAGACTGCTTCTGTCTTTTCTATCCAACGTAGAGCTGCAATGGCTCCTTCATTGCCAGAGAATTCTATGGGTTTGCAAGACCAGAATTCTTTGTAAGAACAACCATATGACATGGTTCTTTTTTTTTTTTTGGAATAGGTAATTGGAGTAGAGGTCCATTATTCACGTTGTGACTGGGGTTCAGTAGGTGGTCGTTTACTTCCACTGTTAGTTTTATTATTTTCTTCTTCTTTAACAGTCTTGATGATATATGGCATGGCGTCTATAATTCCTTGTGCTACTATATGTTGAATGACACTGTTATCTATTTGGTTTCCATTATTATCATTATTCTGGTTTTCCTGATTTACTTCGTTGTCCATCTGGATTATAAACATTTATCAGGTATTAATATTACAGAATAAGTTTTTATACAAACAATCAGGAAAACAAATTGGTCAAAAACGTCGAACATTGCGACTTTTACTCTTTTCATATATATATATATATATATATATATATATATATATATATATATATATATATATATATATATTACAACCTACAACTGAAATTTAAACACACTAATAGTTATGCATCAATAGATATCAGGTGATCTATTTTAGTTGATTTTTTTTCTTTTTCTTTCAAACTACACACATTTATATATATATATATATAGAAACGGGATCAGGAGAAAACGCTCAAAAGTGTGAGAACGGTGAGAACGCATCCTAGCCCAACACGTGTCACGCGGCATAGAGAAGGGCGGAGGGGCTTTTTTGTCCTTTTATCTTCTGCTTTTCCAGTTCCGCTTTTCACAATATTGTTTTATTTTTGGGGTTTAAGATTTTTGGCATTAACCAAATTCAATAATTAATGGCATTTAATGGTTTCATTGTATTAACATTTTGGCGTTTATGGCGTTTATGGCGTTTTTCAAATCGTATGCCATTGGAACCCTAGGGGGTCAGAAAATCTATCTGAGTGGCGTTTTTTCAAGGCTTTTTAAACAAGATGGCCCATTGTTCTATTATTTTTTATATACATTTTGGCGTTTGTGGTATCTTGGCGTTTTACAATTGTAAAATTATATTACAACCACAGGGAAAAAAATAGAAGCGAAGAAAATAAATTAAAAATCCTAATCGAATCTCTCTTCACAATCTTCACTGTCATCAGTCTCTCTCTTCTTTAATAGTACAAGAACTGTCACCAAATATATGGCGTTTTATGTAAAACTTAACAAACCCATCGGTTTGATTATTTTGCTTGCTCGTCTGTTGAATTGGCTTTTTGTGGATGTTTGGGGACATAGATCTATGACGTGTGGGTGGGTTTTTCCCTTTTTCTTCATATTTATAATCATCCCACTCTTCAGTGTCATTGATCTCTTCTCCTCATCCAAGCCTTATTCAAGAACAAAGAACACAAAATGACATTCGATTGTCATCAGTATCTTTTTTCTTGAAGATTTGTCCATCTCATGCAGCAAAATCTTACTGAGTTACTCCCCTCAGCTAACAATCCATTCAATGAAACTTCACGAAGAACAATACTGAATATCCAAGAAATCATATTAGCCATCTTTGATTTTTTTATTTTTTTGGCGTTTTACAGTGAGTGGTATTTAGTAGTATTTGGCGTTTGTTTTTTTGGTTTGATATGGAAGTTGCTGAGAGTTATTATTTTATAGGATTTCTTTTGGAGGCGTAGGTTAGGCGGTGCATTATTATAATAAACTATGCGTCGTTTCAGTTACTGTTTGTAATTATTGTTTTTGATAAGCTTTTATCTCTGAAGTCTGTAACACGTCCCGTCTTTCAAGTTTGGCGTTTCTAAGACGAATGATATATATTAAATATGGCGTTTGGGGTTTTGTGTGTGTTTTTAGTTGAAGGTCTGAGATGTTGTATATATGGCGGGATTTTATTATAATTAAGTTTGGCGTTTTATATCTAATGGCGTTTTTAGTTAGAATGGTGTGTGCTATTTGTTTGGCGTTTTATTTCATGAGATGACGTTTTGTGTGGAGAAGTCAAAAGACTTTTTTACCCTTAATGAAGCGCGTCCACGTAATAAAATTGATGTTATTTACGAAAATGCCACCGCGCCAATCCAGTCCATAGATTGTTTTGATCGGACGATTCATAAGCGTTCTCACCATTCTCACACTTTCCACCGTTTTCTCTAGATCCTGACCCTATATATATATAGGATTAGGTTCATGAGTGAACAACTTCTTGAGAGTGAACTGAGTGAACTAATCTTGTCCCTTGATCATTTTTTAGATTAAAAGGGTAAGATTGACATTAGCCAAATACTTTTAATTAAAATCCCTTAATTTTCTCCTCTATTAACTATCTTCTCTCTCTCTCTCTCTCTCTCATTTTTAATTATTTCTCTATTATTTTAATTATAAGAGATTGAAAGGCTAATGTTTTTTTTAAATAAACTGTTATGTTCCTTTTAAAATTAAATATTAAACCTAATTAAACTATGATTTTTAACATATGTGTATACAGGTCAGTGTATACAAGACTTATACACTTGTGTATTATTACATCTTGTTTCCACGGGTCGGTATAAACCAGATTTATACACTTGTGTATTGTTCAAGTACATATGTGTATACGGGTTGGTATATACCAGACGTATACACTT
This sequence comes from Helianthus tuberosus, assembly GCA_030545235.1. Lineage (NCBI taxonomy): Eukaryota > Viridiplantae > Streptophyta > Magnoliopsida > Asterales > Asteraceae > Helianthus > Helianthus tuberosus. The sequence goes on along the minus strand of CM060351.1, from coordinate 79,700,415 downwards.
GTGTATTATTCAAGTACATAGTGTATACATGTCGATATATACCAGACTTATACACTTGTGTATTACTATATATTGTTTACACTATACATCTTTTCATTAAACATTGATCTAATACATATATGTATAGAGAATATAATTAAATATTTTAATTGTGTTCTAGATGGAACAATATTTCATAATGTTTGTATTTTTTTTAATTATGAAATATTAAGTTAGGTAATATGTGAGAGAAAAAAATATAGAGAATGTAATTAAATATTCTTTTAATTGGAAAGAGAAATCAGGAGAGAGAAAAATCAATTAATTAAATGAAGAGAGAAATATACAGTTATACCCTTGTGTCTATTAAAATACATGTAAGTTACAAAAGATAATTACAATCTTGCCACTAAAGAAAAAATCTAGATCTACAAAATCAATGGTCAGGATAAGTTCATTTTATTCACAAATAAATCATTGTTCACTCATGAACCCTACCCTTTATATATATATATGTCGTTCCTCCAGAACTACATTTCTCGCTCGTCATATTTCCACACGAGCTTTTCCCCTATCTGTCGTATTCTCTCTCCTTCTTCCACTAATTCCTCACCATATGTGCGGAGTTCCTGCTTATTCTCTTCACTCATGGTTGGCAGTGGTGCGGGTACTGGGTCAGGGTATCGGGGTATAGGCTCTCCATATGGGTACGGGTCGCTTAACACACTCTGAAAATACGGGTCGTCATTCCAAAACAGATCTAAAGGATTAAGGTTGGTATACTGTGCTTTGGGATTTGGTATCGGTTCTTCCTGTGGATAGAGTTCCTGATATTCCCTATGGTCATCTTCCCATGGATCATACGCTAGAGGATTAGGTGCTGGAATTCTAGGTATCTCGTTAGGGTCAAATGCTGGTATGGGAATTTGGTTTCCTTGGTTAAGTTCTATCTCCATTGGTTGGGTTGGAAATAGGTCTGGAATTCTAGGTATCTCGTTATGGTCAAATGCTGGTATTCCAAAACTGTCTATTAACTGCTTCTTGGGTTTGGGCATTTATTTCCCTATTGGCTGCTGCTAACGCTCTTTGTTGTTGTAACTTTCTCACCCGCTTTCTCCTCTCATGTGCTCCCCTACTAAACCATCCTCTCTTTTTTTGAAGGGAATGGTTCCTCGGATTGAGCCTTAAAGATAAAAATTCCTTCTTCAGTATCAGCAGAATACCCCGAAGGAGTAGGTTGTGATGAAGTTCCTTCACTCTTGGGGGAACTAGCTAGGTGACGGTAAGCGTCAGACGTACCTTGCTCACTCATACTGTAAACTAACAGATTGTCAAATAACACAAAACAATAATATACATATATACACATAATCACATAGGTTATTTCCTAACATAACTGATAAAAATCTTGGTGTCAGCAGAACACTTCTGTGGCTTAAACCAGTGGCTGTAGCTCTGATACCACCTCCTGTCGCAACCCCGACCCCTTGCCCCGAGGGGCGCGCGACCGCGAGATGCACAGAGCTGGTGGTATCGGTGTTTATTAATTTGGCAGCGTAAATTAAACATCAGGACCGTAGTTAGGAAATAATTTATCAGAGTTAAAACACCACACTTTTATAATTAATAAATACATGGGAAAAACTCAAGTTTCCATTATAATATGTTTATATGGATAAACCCTAATTTATTGAAATAAACTTCTTTCTTATTTAGGTAACTTTTATAGCCACTCTTCCAAGCCTTCAGTGCTCTCCAGCTGGCTTCTATTAGCTTCACATTAAGTTACCTGAAACGCGTTTTAAAAAGTTTTATCAGCAAGAAATACTGGTGAGTGCATCCCAGTTTAATCAAACAAGCTTTTATGATTTTACAGTATTGAGAGCGATTACAATGTTTATATCTACCCAATTACCACCCACGGTACTGTCAATCCTGACTTGTGGTCATGATACTATTCACAGTATAGTAACAAGTAATGTATACAAAACCCCAACATACCGACAATAATTGTAGAATACATAGACTCAATCAATGTTATTGTAATTTAAAACAATTGAGGTTTTGGTAAAACAGTTTGGTAGAAAAAGAGAATGACTCACATTGTTGTTTTAGATAATACTACTGCTTTCTGGTGACTTCCTGGTTATAACTATTAAAATTAAACAATGCACACGTGTTAGTAAGATAACCCAATTTACATTAGCCATACCCACGAGACAGAACTCCAACGACCGAGTCAGGCAGAGCCTTGACATTCGTTACGGAGCCCTAGATCAATCGGGTAGAGTAAGTAATACGTATCCGGGGGTTATAATACTTACAACGAGGCAGAGCTTCGCTTTTTAGGGGTATAATACCCGAGAGTTTTAGCTTATAATATTTAGAGAGGGAAAGAAATTTTGAGTGATTTGAAACTGAGTTCGAGGCCTCCTTATATAGGCTGGAAACATGGCGTTTCGCGGTTCGCGGCCCACGAGCTCCTTCACTTAATCTCACGCGGCACGCGAGAGAACTAGGGTAGGATCTAGGCATGGTGAATCGACGGTCTAGACTTAACACGCCAGGGACACGTGGCGCAACCAGGTGCGGCCTGGTGCCACCTTGTCGCGGCCCGCGACAGTCCTGGCTTGACTGGGTCGTTCCCCGCGAGGACACCATTTATTTGTTTTTAATTGATTTTTATTAATATAAAGGTATATTAAGGCTATTTTTCATATAAGGGGTATATTATAGGTATTTTAGGGCATGTCAAAGGTTTTTAGGAGAGTTGTTATACTCAAAGCACCTTGTTAAAATAATATATATGTTCAAAACGCCAAGCCAACCGAACATATGACATGTTTAATTTCTAAGGCATCAGAATCGGAATCACTGCTTTGGCACAGACGAATTAGGCATGTGAATTTCAAAAATATGAATAAAGTTTCAAAATTAAATTTAGTAAGAGGTTTGCTAATTAAATAGTTTCCTTAAGGCAAGCAGCACAAAGCCACACAAGTCCAAAGAAGTGAACACGATTACTTCTCGATTACAACTGAGGCATATGGATCTTTTTGGTCCCATTAGCGTTAAAAGTTTAGCTAAAAGTTCTTATTATTTGGTGATTACATATGATTTTTCTCTATTTTCATGGGTCTATTTTCTTGAAGGTAAGAGCGAAACCGCTGACATCCTGAAGACCTTCATTCCTATGATCGAGAATGTCATCAAATTGAGGGTTAATCAATCAGAAATGATAACGACACAAAATTCAAGAACCAAACGTTTATCTCCTTCTGTGAAGAAAAAGGGATTCACCTTCAGTATAGTGCAGCAAGAACTCCTAAGCAAAACGACGTTGCAGAAAGAAAGAACAAGACACTCATCGAAGCTGCTCAAACAATGCTTGTAGATTCCAAGTTACCAATTATCTTTTGGTCTGATACAGTCAGCACAACATGCTACGTATTGAATAGACTGTTCGCTGAACACTCGGTGCGTTTCTGGCTTTAGTCATGTGATAATACTTTGATAACACATCTACCGACCTTTGACTACTTTTTTGTATATGCGAATATCATGCTATTACATTTGGTTTTATATTTTTCTACTAACAAAACTTTTTTTTTATAGTTTTGTACCTTGTCAAAACTTTTTTATTGTGTAAAATCCAAATTTTTGACCATGTGTTACACATGATTCATTCACCATTTTGTGTTATCTCAATATTGCGTTACCACCCTCCTCCATCAATCTATGTACATTCACTCTGTTTTTTATAGAGTGAATTGCAAGTTTTGTCCTTTATCTTTAGGCCATTTTGCAAGTTTTGTCCTTTATGTTTAAAGTTGACGAATTTTGTCCTTTATGTTTGAAAATCAAGCACGTTTTACCCTTTGGGCCTTAAAAATCAAGCACGTTTTGTCCTTTATGTTTAAAAATCAAGCACGTTTTGTCCTTTATGTTTAAAGAATTAAGCACGTTTTGTCCTTAAAAATCAGGCACGTTTTGCCCCAAAGGACAAAACGTGATTGATTTTCAAACATAAAGGACAAAACTCGTCAACTTTAAACATAAAGGACAAAACTTGCAAAATGACCCAAAGATAAAGGACAAAACTTGCAATTCACTCTTTTTTATATAAACAATATTGATTAACTTTAAAAATGTACCGTAATATGGGGTAGCCCACTTTGTAGATGCATTTATTTTTTAAAAAGGTAACAGATTCAAACCTGAGCAATGAAAGTATTTTAGTATAATTGGTGTAAAATAGAGTCGGAGTACCATTTATGGTTAAAAAGAAAAAAATCTTTAAAACATCTACTAATAAAATAAAAATAAAATCCAAATATAATATTAATACAGTTATTTTTTTTTTCAAAACGTTGCATAACAAAAAAAAGAAAAAAAAAACTTAATCAAACGCTACATAATAAAAAAAAACTTGGTTACATTAGAATGTAATTTCAATCCAAGTATGTGCCAAAAATGTCTATAACACCAAAATATACTTTATTTTGAATAAAACAATATATTTGTTAAAACTTATATGCAAAATTTTGAAAAAAAAAAATCAAACATAAATGCGTATTTAGTTTTTTTATAAGTTAACAACCACATGTTCTTAATGAAATATCAAGCTAAATGTTAATGAAATTTTATAATAAAACACAAAATACAAAAAAAAACTAGAGTCAATTTGGATCATGCAAGGCGAGCTTGCGCGAAATTCTTTACCAGCGGAATGAAACGTTACAGTGCCCAAGACCAACGACGCGATCAGTGGCGGATCTTGCCCGTTGAACGTGCCAGGGCCGAAAAACACGGGCACTGAAAAAAGCCCGGGCCAAACATAGTATATATAAAAAATTTCGATCGAAATGCGGAATATTAGCACTAAGGCCGAAAAACTTACCCGGACCGTGGTCCTGCCATAGGCCTTCTAAGAACCGCCCCTGGACGCGATGTTCTTACATGGGTCATCCATACACGTCAAATTCCATGATGCTATAGAAGATATATAACATATGACCTTACAATAGTAGTATTACTTAATAGCATATAACTTATATAATTCTAATATTTTCGTAGGCTTCCTTTTACTAATAAGTCAAGAAATAACATACCTAATTTATATTTGAGCCACTTTCGTAATAGTTTTTACTGTAAAACTAATTCAAAAGATTTAATATGTAGAGATCGTATTGTAAACGTTAGAAATGAAAAATTAAAAGATATATCTTTTGGTCAAATATCCTCCGCGGAAACGTGTTGATGGATTAAGGGTCGCTCACCAAGAAGGAAAGGAGATGAGAATAAAATATAGAAGGAAAAGGGTAAAGGCCGTAAAGTTTATGACTTTATGAGTATATGTAAATTTGATCAACAACTCATGCTAGTTTTATTGTTTATCACCACTAACTAATGGTTATTGGTCGTTGCCACTCACAACTATCACTTTGACACTCACCACCTCCAACTTAATACTTCGGTTGTCCTGACATCTCGTCATTAACCAAACACTAACTCAGGTAGTTTTTTATCCTACGCGGCCAACTTTAAAAACAAGCCACTTCATCAAAAATTGGCTATGTAGGATTAAAAAACTAACTGAGTTAGTGTTTGGCTAACGCTAGAGTGACAAAACAACCGAAGTGTTAAGTTGGGGGTGGTGGGCGTCAAAGTGATAGTTGGGGTGACAACGACCAATAGCCAATAGTTAGGGGTGATAAAATCTAATAACCCGTTTTTTATAGATTTTTGATAAATTTAATGGTGAAGAATATGGGTTTCATTCTTGTTTTGAAAAAAGAAAACTCCATTTTTTAGAAAAAAAATTGTGTAAATGTTCACATTTACTTGTGTAACTTATTACGTGACATGTCCTAATTCGAAAATTATAAAGTCGAGTTAAAAGACATCCAAATACAGATAAGATAATAAATGACCCCTCCCGTCCCAAAAAATCATGGGTTGGCAACATAACATAAATTTAATAAGTTTTTCTGATTTAGACCATGTGTACTGGTACACATGAATAATGCTCTCATCCATAGGCATTGTGCGACACGTGTCATCCCAGTCAGCAAAGAGGGCATTATGAGGCGTTTTTCTAAAATGAGTGTAGTGAGAATGTGGACATTGTGTGACATTATGTTAAAAGGAGTGTAAATAATTAAATAAAAAAAAACCCATCAAAAAAGGTATTGGCCAAAGAAAAAGAAGCTTACATGTGATTGGTCAAACCATTTAACAAGAGGCGTGGATAAAAGGACGCCCTGGGCTTCTTTTTTTGGAAAATAACGCCCCAGGGGGCGGGACATGGGCGTTGTATGGCGTTTTTTGGGGGAAAAAACGTCCCAAAATCCCCACTACGGATGTTCTTAAATACACATTTACATAGACATAAGTTGAAGAATAATGCTCTAGACGATAAATTGAATTGGCTAAATGTCTAGCAAGCTCAATTTAAAGTGTGCACAATTATCGACTTCTGCAATAATATAATGTAATAGGAAGTTATACTAGTATTAAAGTAACTTTGGATACTCCGGAAGTTTTTTAAAGGTAAAGTGGGATGTGGCGACAAAATTTTGTTTTGGACAGACCCGTGGTTGAATGATGTTCCTCTGTGTGAGCTGTTTCCCAATTTATTTCGCTTAGAGACTGTTAAGGATTGTCATGTGCGGGACCGTATGGATGGCGAATGGTTGTGGAAACACACCCCGGACTTGGAAGAGGAAAGGCTGGAGCTTGCTGCTCTCACTGAAGTTATCGGTTCCGTCACGCTGAATGATAGCAGGGACGGTTGGTGCTGGCTGGGGGATCGGTCCGGCGAGTTCTCGGTTAAGTCGGCCAAGGAGTTAATCTCGGGCTCATCGGTGGCTCCTCCCGGGTATGCTCCTAAATGGTCCAAGTGGGTTCCCAGTAAATGTAACGTTTTCATTTGGCGGGCGGATAGAAATAGAATTCAGACGGCTGATGCTCTTAGTGTGAGGGGTATAGATGTCGGTGAAGGTCTGTGTCCTCTGTGTAGATCTGTGCCCGAATCAGTGGAACATCTTTTTACGTCATGTTTTGTCTCCAGCATCTTGTGGCAGAAGGTTAGTCATTGGTGCCGGCTCCATCCTATCTACGCATTCTCGTTTCGTGATCTTCTGGAGTTCCACAATTCTGGTCAGATTCTCCCTGGTGTGCGTGAAGTGGTTAAAGGCATCATCTTTGTGTGTTGCTGGTGCCTTTGGTCAGCTCGGAATAAAGTTGTCTTCTCGAATTCTCAGGTTAAGGTGGAGCAAATTTTTAGGGAAGTGAGATCGTTAGGTTTCTTGTGGTATAAACATAGAATTAAAGGTAACCCGATCTTGTGGTCGGATTGGTGTAATTTTGTAAATCTGTAATTTTGTTTCTTTGGTTGCCCGGCTCGGTCTTCGAGCTTGGGTGTGTTTCCTTAATGAAGTTCTTCTTTCAAAAAAAAAAAAGTAACTTTGGATAAACAAATTATGTATTACTAGGTTATAACCTCGTGTATTACTCGGGTTAAGTAAATAAAATATTAAATAGTTAATAACGAAGATTTAACAATTATAAAACGATATTTTAAGACACTTTTCTGATATCCAAACAAAATTTTGTTTTATGTATGATCAAAACTTGTGATGTTTGTCAAGTTTATAAATATGAAAGCATTTGAACCATTGATTAGAAGACAAACTGTATCATCAACTTTCTCACGATGTGAACCCAAGTTTTATTTAAATAACAGTGGTCTTAATTTATTAGTTCTAAAAATATTGTTGAAATGTTTAGATTAGGCATATAGCAATTAGACAATTAGATCAACTTATAGCTACAAAATAATATTTAAATTAATTAGATAAGTATAAATTATCGGTAATTATTAAGTTATATAACTTTAAAATTTAAATATATGGACTTGAGTTGCATCTTAAAATGATGGTTGTTTTTGGATAAATTTATTAGTATGATAAATGTAGTTATTATTCTTCTTGTATTTTAAATATATTAAATAAATAAATTATTTGTTAAGCAAGAAAATCGTTTCCTCCACCCTCGTTATGAAAATGCTCGATATTTGTTTCAATTATTAAGATATAATTTCTAACCTAGTAACTAATATAAATAAGAAAATTGTTCCCTCCACCCTCGTTATGAAAATGCTCGATATTTGTTTCAATTATTAAGATATAATTTCTAACCTAGTAATTAATATAAATAAATAATAAGATAATTTATGAAACTTTATCCGTAATTTCTTAAATGTTTGAAACAAATATTAAATTTAATAATTTAAATTAAATAATAATTATATACAATTAAGTAAGAGTAGATGGTCTAGAATAATATAATAATCTAGTAATTAATATAAATAAATAATAAGATAATTTATGGAACTTTATCCGTAATTTCTTAAATGTTTGAAACATATATTAAATTTAATAATTTAAATTAAATAATAATTATCTACAATTAATTAATAGTAGATGGTCTAGAATAATTACAAGTGTCCTTTTATTGGTTTCTTTTATTATATAGTACTAGCGGTAAGACCCGTGTGCAAACACGGGTCGTTTCTTAGAAAACCATGCATAACACATATTGACAGAGAGTAAAAAAATAATTACTGCAGACTTACAAAATTGATATAAATTAATGATCAATAGGATTATTCAACAACAATTCCATTATGTTTATAGTGAGAGGCCCACTTTTTGGTAATAAAAAAGAACAAGGGCTTCTTACCATTTTACAAAAAAAATTGACATGACCCATTCGTAAAGAAAACAATTCCCTGCTTTTAACAAAATCAATCAAGATACATTCCATGACACTTACAAAAGACGCTAAGTTTTTAAACCTTACATATTTCACCAAAACATTAAATCCAAACTATTCAAAATAAAGTTTAACTTCAAACTACTACCAACATCCTAGTAACTAGTTTAACATATACTAAACCAAAATGATATTTTGACCCATTAAAAAATGAGCAACTTGTAGGATCGAATTTTGACCCAAACGAGTCAATCAGAAGAGCTCTAGTCCGTTTCAGAGGCGGAAACTAAGAAACAGACGTGGAAAACAGCTTGTTTTACTATTAATCGTCTTGTTTATTGATTAAAATCACTTTACAGATCAAACGATGCGTCGGCAGCAGTTCGGTGCCGGAAACAAGGAAGATACAACTGGTCTCGCTTGGAAGCTATATATAGGGGTCATGATTTCGCTTGAAGATGTCAGTTACCATTTCAAGCGAAATCACACATGATGATTTCTCTTGAAAGTGTCAAATGACATTTTCAAGCGGAATTACCCAATCAAGCGAAATCAGACCAATTACACCCTAAAACCTTCTATTTTCTCGTACAACGCACCCTGATCTAACAATTCTAGTACAAGACTCGATATAAAACGAAGTCGACAGACGTATGCACCAACAGACTCCCCCTCGGATGTTGACGAGTCTTAAGTGTCAAGTCTTCAACTTCTTCAGTCTTTATCTGTCTTTGGGCTTCCAGAATCAAAATCAAGCTCTTGAGTCTTCTAATTCTCTTGATCAGATCTCTTGATTCCTTAAGTTCATTAGCATCAGCAATCTCAGGATCAGAACCAGGCTCTTTGTTATTCAGATTCCCTTTCAACTTGTGCTTGGATCGTAGTCTGGCTATTATCAGGTTCAAGTATCACAAACTGGCTTTCCTGCAAATCCTCTACCCAAAAAATAAGTTTCATAAAAGATAAGATATAACAAATCTAGAAACCTTGTTAACCACTTATAAACACAAACACATCACACCGTTCTCAAGTTTCAAACAAAAAGATTTATTATATAAATTTCTGATGAACCACTAGTATGTATATCAATTTCATATTAAACAATTTCAACCAAACTTTCCCAAACCTGTTCGTCATGTTCAGCACTCGGAATTTTGAAAATCAGCTTTCCAACATCAGTTGTCTAAAATCTTTTTGAATTTTTAAAAAATTTATGCTAAAACACACTAAAATGTTTTTGGATTTTGAAATAACAGGAATGAAATGCAGTAAAGAAATATTTACATACAATATTTTTGTGAGTTTGTGTAAGAGGATCATATCAGTTTATGAGACAAATCACCAACACCGTTAAGCTTTAAACATTTTAAGTTCTAAACAATTCACTTAGATTGTCAGTATACTGATCCACTTAAATTTTCACACAAAGTTCAACTGTTTCGAGATACGAGATTAATGTTTTAGAAACTTAAACTTACTCGCGTGTCCCACCACTTGAATATACTCCCGTATCCAGATCCCAATATTCAGTCTTACAGGTAAGTATACCTAGATAATATCTGTAAGGGGTTAAATTGCGAGACCGTGAGAGCTCAGGTCAGAACTTCCGTTCAGCAGAGAGATGACGGTTCGTCTTTAGGTGGGTCCCCTTTAGAGGATCTTTTTTACAACAGCATTGATTTGCAATTTTATTGTCTCATCATTTTATGCTGAGGGCGGCGCTATATTTCAAGCAAGCAGTAAAGTATTCTCCGGGGACTAGGCCATTGCTTCCGCAAAATCAGAAGTCCCAGGATAATACCCCAGATATCACTAAGCATAAAGACCTAGTATCTCAGAAAGAGGGATCCTTCAAACAAGATTTCGGGGGTTACCCATATATCCGAGAGATGTTACCCACGATATAAGCAAGTTTGAATTTAGGTTTATATCTCGTCACAATTTACTAAATGTGCAAAAACCTACTGGCATATCATCAGTGAGACCGTTTATCACATTTTAACTTTCCATTTCTTTGGCATGCTGTGATCGTCCACTGATGTACTATCATTTCCTCTTTTATACAACAAAACTCATTTTGAATTTTATCATGTTTTTGACTTTTTCAAATTTTCAAATGTTTTTGGATTTTCTGAAATTTTTTACTCCCCCTAAAATGCAAACACATTTTAGGAAATTTGAAAACAAACTATACAAGCAAAGTGACAACTGATATCGAATTACTTCACTTCGCCATCCTCTTGGCATAAACAATCAGAACTCCCCCTCACAACAAACTATTTTCCCATTGTGATTTCAAAACACTTAAGTTTGTTTTAATCAAATGGTTTTTCCGGAAAATTAGTTTTGTTGATTTTCAAACCACTTGTAGGTTAGGGGATAAACTCATCATTTTGTTCTTCAAAATACCACTTGTAAGTATGGTCCAATCAAGTTCAACTTAATGACCTTAATTAACCATTTGAAGATGAAAGCCTTCTTCAACCACTTGCAGGTTCACTTACCAACCATAACTACTTATAAATCAATATATAACAATATAAAGATATCACCTGTGGATTTACCAACCAAACATTTCTAGAATGATGCCGATTCCTGCTCCACACTTACCAACCTGGGAGCTCCGGCAAGTCAGGAATTTATGGTGAAAATGCTGTCACCCAAGCCTGACCAGCCTTGGGTGATTTTGGTGGCAAACATCTGTCCCACCAACATTTTGATTTGTAAAATTCTTGAGCATCCTTCACTTTCCTGTCAACCATCTTTCCAAAAATATGTTTAACATTTCCATTAAACACCTTTTCAGCATCAAAATCCTTTTTATCAGCAAAGAATTGACCTGATATCTCAAATCTACCTTTTGATTTTAGATTATTTTCGACAATGGCGGAAAGTTTTCCTCGTTCAACTCAGGAACGGAATTAACAACCTTTTTCTCAACAAATGACTCCTCTGATTTTATGGAATCAAACTCATTGTCAGGACTACTTTCAGAACTTTTAACAACCCATTTTTGTTTATTTAAATCAACTTGTCTTTTATAAAATCGTTTTGAACTTTCACCTTCTTCAGAAGTTGAATTTTCAAACACTTTAAATTTCTCAGTTGATTGTTTTTTCTCAATGACAAGTTTTTCTTTCAATTTTGAGTTAGAAGTAACTCCCTGTTTTGTGTTGTTGAACTGTTGGCAATTCCAAGCAATATCTCCAACTTTTTGGAATTTAAAACAAGTTCTTCTGTCAGCTCTTTGAGCAAATTTCTTCACATTCTTCTTTACTTCAGCAAGAAACTCTTGATTTGATTGTTTCCAGAATGGTTTCTTCTGCTCATCTTCAGAACTTCCTCCTGAAACAAATTTTGTTTTTGGTTTATAATTTTTCTCATTTTTATAATTTTCTGAAGAACTGAAACCTAAACCTTTCTTTTTGAAATTACTGTTATGGTTTGGTTTCTTTTGAGAACCATAACCAGAACCGTAACCCTTTTTCTTGTTCAATCTCTGTTGAACTCTTGAAGTGTACTTTTTAGGTTTTTCATGAAGATTTAAATCTTTTATTTCAGAAATATTAATTTCTGTTAATTTGAAAACCTGTTTGATCATTTCAGTTTTGACACTTCTCATTGGAAATTCCTTATCAGAATATAATTTGTCTGAATCATTCAAAGCATAAGCCACTTTGATTGATCCATCATTCAAATTAGATTTTGATAACAAGAATTCTTTATTGTAAACCCTTTTAACCGGTGAACTCGCACTCTTTTCTGACGAACTCGAACTGTCACGGCCCCCGACCCGGTTTGACCCGTTTCAGGAGCCGCGGGACAGAAATCCCGTGGTATTTATTTAATTGAGTTTAACAGCGGAATTTTATTATCAGGATCTTTTTAAAACTGAAATATTCCCCGATTATTTTATTTCACAACTCGGGATAAAACCCTGGTAATTTACAATCTTGAGATTTCACGAAGAAATATTTTATTTTACAAAACATGTTTCTTTATTTTATACTGAGCCACTTCTTTGAGCTTGTAGTGCTTCACAGCACTTTTCCTGGATCATAACAGATCACCTGAAACATGTTTGAAAAAGGTTTTGTCAGCGGGAAATACTGAGTGAATCATTCTATTTATATAAAATGATGTATAGTTATTAATTACAGCATAAGAGCGATTACAATGGCTTCTATCTTATTTTTATCTGGCGCTATGTCACAATGATGACATGTCACAATGGTGACGATGGTCATACCACTATTAGATCAATGAACCTAACTGGGAGAAACTTAGTAATGTGCACAATACCCCACTAGCCAGTGATTCAAGATATCCACGACTTAGTCCCTGTAATTATAACTTTTGAAAATAATTTGAGGTATTGTAAAATAGTTGATAAAAAGAGAATGACTCACATTGCAGATTTATACGGGCAGAGTTTAGCCTACTGATTAGCCTTTTTAACCTAAATTTAATAACAGGCACACAATTCTGGGTTAGTAATCAATACATCATTTACGATAACTCACGAGATCAACTCTCACAACGAATGACAAAGTGCTATGCTTAAACATCCATTGAATTAACGACTAATGACAAAGCATCACCCTAATGTGGGCAGCACTTAAACATCCATTGAGTACATTGATCGATCGGAAAATGAATCGTAATAGCGATCGAGTTATTACCCTGATTGCGGCGTCGATTAGTGATCCGTGTGTGTTAATTGTGGTAAACAGAGCATAACTCAGTGTAGGATTGGAATTTCTACGTTGTTCCAGCGCCCAAATTCAAGTCCCAAACTCTAGTATTTATACTGAAAATTTTACCCAGTGGCGTAGCGCGACTGCTTACCCCTTTAGTCGTCGCGCTACGCGACTGCTAACCTAGTTTCATAGGGTAGCCCCGTGTATGAGTAGGCTTGCTGAGTTGACTGTTTCGTGAAATTCGATTTCTACAGATAGTTATGTGGATAATCGTAACTAGGTTTTACCCCCCCCCCCCTGAGTTTTAGGGGCCCTAATCCTGATTCTGAAAATTCTGAAAATTTTAGTGTTTGTGCAGAATCACTTGGGTGTCTTAATTAGGGTTTCCTATTGGGCAAATTAATTAAATAAATATGACTTTTGATGAGAGTTGTTACATTCTCCCCACCTTAATAAAAATCTCATCCTCGAGATTTACTGGAATAATTGAGGATACTTTCGCTTCTAATTCCAGTTCCCAAGTGTATTAGGGTCCTATCTTTAAATCCCTTTTTACTTGAACTAATCTTTTGTGTTTGAGAAACTTTCACTTTTCTATCTTCTATCTGAAGAGGTTTCTTAACAGATTTTAACTTTTCATTTACCTCTATATCTTGAAGAGGTACTATCAAAGATTCGTCTGATAAACATTTCTTGAAGTTGAACACATGAAATACATCATGTACTCCAGCTAACTCTCCTGGTAGTTGTAAATGATAAGCAACTGGTCCTATATGTTAGATTACTGGAAATGGTCTTACGTACCTTGGACTTAGCTTTTCTTTCTTACCGAATCTAACAACTCCTTTCCAAGGAGATACTTAGCATTTTGTCTCCAACTTGAAACTCCAACGACTTTCGTCTATTATCTGTATAACTCTTCTGGCGATCTCTAGCCGTCTTCAGCCTTTCCTTCGTGATACTGAATATTACAGTCGTAGTTACTTAGGATTTGCATCCATCTCCTTTGCCTCATGTTTAATTCTTTTTGCCCAAATATATATCTTAAATTCTTATGATCCGTATAGACAGTAAACTTACTTCCATACAGATAATGTCTCCAAATTTTAAGGGCAAAATTACGGCTCCTAATTCTAAATCATGAGTCGTATAATTTTCTTCGTGCTTTTTCAATTGCCTTGAAGCATATGCAATCACCTTTTTGCGTTGCATAAGCACACATCCATATCCTAGTTTTGAAGCATCACAATATACTTCAAAATCTTCAGTTCCTTCTGGTAAGGCTAAGATTGGTACATTTGTTAATTTCTGCTTTAATATTCTAAAGGCTTCTTCTTGCTTTGATCCCCATTCAAACTTAACTGCTTTACAGGTAAACTTAGTTAATGGTACGGCTATCTTGGAAAAATCCTTAATAAACCGTCTATAGTACCCAGCTAAACCTATAAAACTTCTAATTTCCATTGCAGATTGCGGAATCTTCCATTCGATAATTGCTGCTATCTTAGCAGGATCTACGTGAATACATTCATGATTCACCATATGACCTAAAAATTGCACTTCTAGCAGCCAAAATTCACACTTCGAGAATTTGGCGTAAAGCTTCTCTTTTCTTAAAGAGTGCATGCAAATGTTGACAATGTTCGTCCTGACTTTTTGAATAAATAAGTATATCGTCGATGAAGACAATTACAAATTTATCCAAATATGGTTTAAAGATCCTATTCATTATGTCCATGATTGCTGCTGGTGCATTTGTTAATTTAAAGGACATAACTGTAAACTCGTAATGATCATACCTAGTTCTGAAAGCAGTTTTAGGTATATCTTCCTCTTGTACTTTCAATTGATGAGATCCGAAACATAAATCGATCTTAGAAAAATATCTATCTCTCTGGAATTGATCGAATAGATCATCCATTCTAGGTAATGGGTATAAATTCTTAATTGTAACCTTATTCAATTCCTTATAATCAATACACATTCTCATCGAACCATCCTTTTTCTTAACAAATAACACTGGTGCCCCCCCATGGGGATAAACTAAGTTGTATAAAACCTTTACTTAATAATTCATCTAATTGCTTTTTTTTTCAGTTTTAATATTTCTGTGGGTGCTAACCGATAAGGTACCTTGGCTATCGGTATAATTCTTGAATTTAGATGAATCCTAATTTCTACCTCCCTATCTGATGGTAACCCTGGTAACTCTTTTGAAAATACATCTGGTATTCGGAAACTACAGAAAATTTCCTTAAGTTCTTTATCTTTAGTATTAATGATTACTGAAATCATATATACTATTCATTGCTTTCGTTCATAATTAGCAACTTTTATTACTGATATGAACTTCATGGGTTTACGTGGCTTATCTCCTGTAATCATTATTACTTCTCCAGTGGTTGCAGAAAATTTCTTATGGAATTCTTATCACAGATAATTCGAGCATGATTGTTTAATCCATATAACATCAAATTCAATTAATTTCATAGGGTTTGTAGAAAATTTATGACTTAAAAGTTCTATTTCTACATTTTGCAGAACCTTATTTATTTTAACTGAATTCCCATCTGCCTTTTCTACTGTAGAAATTTGCCTAATGCTGGTTAAAGGTAAGTTAAAAGTTTGGCAGAATGAAGTACTTTGGTTTGCACCAGAGTCAAATAATACTTTTGTGTAAACGTTGTGAACTAAGAACGTACCGGCTATCACATCTGGAATCATCTCGGCTTCTTGAGTAGTCAGCTGGAAGGCTCTTACATTCCTTTTTGCTCCTTCTGAAATTTCGGCTTTATTGTCAGATGGTTTGTTTAGTTTTGGACAATCTGGCCTAAGATGTCCAGCTTCTCCACAGTTGTAGCAGACTGAAAATTTCTTCCTCCTGCAATCTTCTTCTTGATGCCCCGGAATTTTGCAAAAATTGCAATATCCTTTGCATTTTCCAAAATGCTTCCTTTTGCAAAAATTGCAAAATGAACTAGTAGAAGATTGCCCATTCCCTCCTTTCTTGAAATTGTTATAGTTACCCGAACGGAATTCTTGGGTAATCTTTTGGGCTACTTCCTTCCTTCTATTTTCTTCTCTTGTCCGTACTAGTTCGTCAGTCAGAGTATTGGCTAATTCCACTGCATCATCAATCGTGCGAGGTTTCGCAGCCTTGACGATATTACGGATTTTGGAAATCAATCCCCAAATATAACGAGAAATAAGTACCGGCTCTGGCGAAGCCAGGGTTGGTACCACTCGAGCATACTCGAAGAATGTTGAAGTATACCCTCGACAATCTACATCCACCATCCGGTGGTTTAGAAACTTATTTGTCATTTGTTCCTTTTCATACTCGGGACAGAATTTTCTTTCTACAAAGCTCTTAAATTTTTCCCAGTTCATAGCATACGCCATCCTTCTTCCTTTTGCTTGTAACACCGTATTCCACCATTCTAGCACCCCTTCTTTGAAAAGGTTTGACGCGTACATGACCTGATCATCCTGAGTACATTTACTTATGGCAATTACTGCCTCGGTTTTCTCTAACCAACGCAGTGCCGCAGTAGCTCCTTCATTGCCTGCAAACTCAGTGGGTTTACAAGCAAGAAATTCTTTGTAAGTGCAACCAGGCGTTGCAGCTTTCATTTTCTTAGGGAGCGGAGCTTGCCGTGGTTCATTATCATGATTAACATGATCATTGCCTCCGTTTATGCTATTACTGAAGTTATCTTCAGAAATACGTTTGCTATGAACGATTTGTTGCGGTTCGATTGGATTTTTAACAGCAGCAACGATTGCTGGAATATCCCTTGAGCAACGATATTTTCTATATCCTGCCTAGTCATATATTGATCCCCCGGTTGTTGCTCAGATTGATTAACCTCATTAACTGGTTCATTATTAGCGTTTTCCATCTGATATCTAATTTATAGATAAATAATTAGTATAAAAGAAATAATCCAATGTCACAATTAATTGCACATAATCACGTAAACGAATATACAAATAAAATTGTAAATTTTCTAAAATTTTATTTGTTTTATAGATTATATCATGCTTCTATATACAACTGTTTTATTATTTATTTTACACATACTGATTTTACTATTACTATTACATAACCACAGTTCCATAAATCCCCTATCCTTTATCAGATGATATTCTAGTAACGGCGTTCCCTCTCATCGTATTTCCAGGAGATCTGTCCCCCAATCTCTTGGATCCTATTCTCAGCATCTATTAGTTCTTTATCAAAGTGGCGGAGTTCAGCCATATTCTCGTTACTCATTGATGGATTTGGAAAAGGTTTTGGATTGAACTGAGGAAAAAGCTTATAGGGATTGTTTTGTAACTGTATTTCATTAGTCAACCATTCGTCTATTTGCGAGTGGATTGAAGGGTTTGGAATAGCTGGTTCTAAGTTCATTGGTAGTTGTTTTTCAAGAGAATGAATAAAAACATTTTCATTAACAGGCTTAATAGTATCATAGTTTGCCAATATAAAATCTAGCTCTTCCTGAGATGGTAACCCCTCAATTTGTCTAGAGCTTTCCCCAATTTCCATTTTCTTAGGCTTGGATTTCTCGAGAGGTAAAGCGTTGAATTGTATAGGTTCTTCTATGTCTGGTATATACCTATTGAAATCTCTGGAAACCTCTAATCTTACTGGATAGAGATTTAATTCTGAAGGGCGTCAGACAAATCACTCATGCTGTTATGCAAAATACACACAATTACTAAGTTAAAATCATAACAAAATTTTATAGAAAAACTTTTAAATATTATTTCATACTGTGTAATAACTGAAAATTAAAACACACCATTACTGATTTTAAAATTTTATAACAAAAATTTCATAGAAAACCTTTAAATATTATTTCATATTGGGTAACTATGAAACAACCGAATATGAAAACATACTAGGTTTTACTTATGAATTTATTTATTTACTGAATAAGGTTTCTAGACTGTAAATAAAGGTGCTAAACTTTGAGTCAGAATATTTAAAGATTTATATTTACTGCTACAGTAGCTAACATATAAAGATCTGCCCATACTGTTCAAAATTAGTCAGTTAATAAAACACATAATCACAAAATAGCAATTAATAAAAATTATTAAGTATTTCTAAATACTTAATTGGCTTAAATCAGTGGCTCGATAAGTGGCTCTGATACCACCTTTTTCTGTCACGGCCCCCGACCCGGTTTGACCCGTTTCAGGAGCCGCGGGACAGAAATCCCGTGGTATTTATTTAATTGAGTTTAACAGCGGAAGTTTATTATCAGGATCTTTTTAAAACTGAAATATTCCCCGATTATTTTATTTCACAACTCGGGATAAAACCCTGGTAATTTACAATCTTGGGATTTCACGAAGAAATCTTTTATTTTACAAAACATGTTTCTTTATTTTATACTGAGCCACTTCTTTGAGCTTGTAGTGCTTCACAGCACTTTTCCTGGATCATAACAGATCACCTGAAACATGTTTGAAAAAGGTTTTGTCAGCGGGAAATACTGAGTGAATCATTCTATTTATATAAAATGATGTATAGTTATTAATTACAGCATAAGAGCGATTACAATGGCTTCTATCTTATTTTTATCTGGCGCTATGTCACAATGATGACATGTCACAATGGTGACGATGGTCATACCACTATTAGATCAATGAACCTAAATAGTGATGATTATCCCTGTAGGTAAATGAACCTAACAGTGATTATCCCGAGTAGGTCAATGAACCTAATTGGGAGAAAATTAGTAATGTGCGCAATACCCCACTAGCCAGTGATTCAAGATATCCACGACTTAGTCCCTGTAATTATAACTTTTGAAAATAATTTGAGGTATTGTAAAATAGTTGATAAAAAGAGAATGACTCACATTGCAGATTTATACGGGCAGAGTTTAGCCTACTGATTAGCCTTTTTAACCTAAATTTAATAACAGGCACACAATTCTGGGTTAGTAATCAATACAACATTTACGATAACTCACGAGATCAACTCTCACAACGAATGACAAAGTGCTATGCTTAAACATCCATTGAATTAACGACTAATGACAAAGCATCACCCTAATGTGGGCAGCACTTAAACATCCATTGAGTACATTGATCGATCGGAAAATGAATCGTAATAGCGATCGAGTTATTACCCTGATTGCGGCGTCGATTAGTGATCCGTGTGTGTTAATTGTGGTAAACAGAGCATAACTCAGTGTAGGATTGGAATTTCTACGTCGTTCCAGCGCCCAAATTCAAGTCCCAAACCCTACTATTTATACTGAAAATTTTACCCAGTGGCGTAGCGCGACTGCTAACCTAGTTTCATAGGGTAGCCCCGTGTATGAGTAGGCTTGCTGAGTTGACTGTTTCGTGAAATTTGATTTCTACAGATAGTTATGTGGATAATCCTAACTAGGTTTTACCCCCCCCCCCCCTGAGTTTTAGGGGCCCTAATCCTGATTCTGAAAATTCTGAAAATTTTAGGGTTTGTGCAGAATCACTTGGGTGTCTTAATTAGGGTGGTTTCCTATTGGGCAAATTAATTAAATAAATATGACTTTTGATGAGAGTTGTTACACGAACTTTCAGACTTAGACTCCGGTTTTGACTCTTCATCCATATCTAACACCTGATCGACCACTTTCTTTAATAACTCAGACTCATGATCAGTGTCAGATGCTGTGAATGTGACATCAATATTGTCTGGTAATTCATCAATGATTTCAGACTTTAACTTGATGTTGAGAGCCTTATTTAATCGTTCCTCATTTGGCTTTCTGGGAGAATAACTTTCATGGATCGGGGGCGGACATCGGTTATACTTGACACTATGTTTCTTACCAGTATCAGTATCTTCAGTCTTTTTCTCCATGAACGCCTCAAGACCTGCAATAGTAGGATAAAAACGATCAATCAAATAATCACATGTTGTATAACTCAACAACAAACGTTTAATCCTTTCATTTTCAATCTTTTCAAGCTCTAAATCCTGCTTCAGTTTCGCACAATCTTCAATATACTCATTGATGACGCTCTGTTTTGTCATTAAAGTTGCATTCATCCTCATCTGAGCAGTTTCAACTTCTAAATTTGTCTTTTTCAAACTATCAACTGTTCTGTTCAGAACATCATACGACTCCTTCACATACTTCACATCAGACAACAAATTCTCTTTCATCTCTTACAGTTCAAGAATCTTCTTGTCTTTCTCCTCACAATGTTTGCAAGACTCCTCACATTTCAAACACGGTTTAACGATCTCAACTATTTTTTCTACCTTGACGATTTTCTCAACTTCGACCAGTTTTTCAACTTCGACTACTTTTTCAACCTCAACAATCTTCTCCACCACTTTCTCCACTTCAACGATTTTCTCTACTACTTTCTCAGTTGCTGGTTCAACATTCGCTTCTCCAGCTTCTGTTTTTGTCTTTTCATCAGCTAGCCTTCTTGCTGCTTCTAGCTCTTTCTTTAATCTGGCAATCTTCTTCTGATTAAGCATCTCCATTTTATCTGCAAAAAACAAATTAAAACTAGTAGGATCTATTCCTTTTCTAGCTTTGTTGAGATGTTCTTCCTCATCATCGGTATCCACATCACTTCCAAGATCTTGAAAAATCGGAATTCTTTTCTGATTAGTCTCATCTTCACCCTGAATTCTAGCAACAAAACCTGAACCAGATGGAATGTATTTATCCCAGCTAAATCCTTCAGCAACAAATTCATCATCTTGATCAATGATACCAAAATAAGCTTTTTTATTCGCATCTTCGATCATTTTCCTTTTGTCATCCACAATTGGCCGAGCATGTGCAGTTTGTGGTTCCTTTTGTTGAGTAATCTGATGAAAAATTGATTTCTGATAATAATTGTTCTTTTCTTGATTCCCGGTTGCTTCTTGGTTTTTGCATTCTCGTTTAAAATGACCTTTTCCTTTGCAACGAAAACAGGTGACTTTCGATTTGTCAAAAGCCAGTGGAGAAGTAGCCATTCCTCGAAACTCATCTCTACCAGTAATTTGTTGAAACTTTTCTGCCCTCCTCCAAGCACTAGCTAAACACCATTTCACATCCATCAACTCAAGTTCCTCTGCATCAATTTGGTCATAATCTTCATTTATAAGCATCGGATTTCCAATCTTGCCATCAATCAAACTTTCATAAGATTCCAACATAGCAACGAGAGATGCCATGTGTTGTTTGGCTATTTCTGGAGACGAATTCTGACCATTTTGAATGTTTAAAGTGACGTTGCATTGAAGATTTGTTGAATTCGGTTGTTGAGGACTTGATGTTGTAAAGTTTGGATCAAAACTTGAATACGAGGATGAAGATCCACCACTCTGTGTCACATTACTACCCTTTGTTCCAGACGAACTGTCAGCACTAAAACCAGTTTGGATCTTTGGGCTAGGTCTGGGGTTAGCCTCAAACTTGTTCCCTCTGTAATACAAACTGACATCTTGTTTAGCATTTGGATTTGTCATGATAGCAGTTTTCTGAATATCCAATTCATGCTCTTCAATTTTCTGAATGAACTGTGCCAAATTCATATTCTCAAACTTTCTCATGTGTTTCACAATCATCAGATAAGTTCCCCATTTTTGTTGTGGTAATGCATCAGCAAGTTTATCAACCCATTCCTCATCATCCTTTTCAATGTCCATTCTTCCCATTTCCAATACCAGGTGACTGTATCTATCAATAGTCTCCTTTGTTGTTTCATGGTCGAAAGCTGTGAACATATCAAATGATTTCTTCAATAAAGCCTTTTTATTTTTAATCATATCTGCACTTCCTTTGAACTTCTGAATCAATGCATTCCAAATCGATCTAGCAGTACCCTCATGTTGGAGCAAAACAAATATATCTTCTTTAATTGCTTGTTGAAGAAAATTAATCATCATTTTCTCACTCGTGAACTTCAATTTGTCACCCTCTGAGTAGTCACAAATAGCTTTTTCAATCCCACTCTCGTTTTTCGGTTTTTCATAATTGAAGAAACACTAACTAAATGGTCGGAACCGAGATAGTTAGGGGGTTTGAATCCGCATAAAAGGGTTAGCTCTCTCTCGGTTGATTCAGTTGTAATGGGACTCCTTCTCCGGTGGTTCTGCAAAAAAAGAACACCGTTAGCCTCGCCAAGGGGAGAAGAGGGTTCTCTCCTTGACCCGACTCCGGTGTGAGAATAAGTATTGATAATTGGAGAAGATAAGTATTTGAGAAGTGAGAGTAATCTGAGTTTATACCTGAACGGTTCTCTTATTTATAACTGAGAGTTTGGGAGGGAAAACCTGTTATTGAAAAGATGACGGAAGATGCTAACGCCGTAGCGGTTATATTTTCTTCCGTTAAGTTCTTTGATCCTTCGTTAAGTTGTCTCGATCCGATGTGAATGCACACGGATCGTGGTTTGATCTATGGCTGGGGAGTTGCCACGTGGAAAGTGATTAAGTGGAGATTACTCTCCGATTGCATGCCTTCGTTGTGATTTCAGAGTTGCTTGTGGTGATGACACGTGTCCAGACGGTTATAACCGTCTGGGTGGTGCACGATTACATTTCTTTCTAGAAGATTACTGCTGTAATCTGGTGTGACACCTTACTGTGTGGATACAAACAAATAAATCCCAAGTCTGGGTGAAATAGTATCCAAGTCTGGATATTTAGGCGGAAGTATTGAACAAAGGATTTTGATCCTTTGTTAAATGGGAGAAGGCGCAAGGATCCATGTTTTCCTTTTGGGCGCGTGATTGTGAATCGCTGACTTTCCCTTCTTTGTAAGACCGATGCGCGGCCGCGCAAGGTCAAAAGGCTAAAAAGGTTGGTTTGTGGTATGGTCTCAAATCCTTTTTATGAGGTTTTTGGGACCTTACCCCTTCAAGTCCCCCCAGTCTAGTGTTGTACTTATGCAAGTAAGTAGAGCACTGGACTTAGGAGAGGGAGGTGTTTTTTAGGCGCGAGAAATAAGAAATCTTCTCTTGGAAGTTCTAAGTTATTGAAAAAGGAAAAACTTGACTATGCTCTGACATGTAATGATGTCAGCTGGCAGTAAGAGTGAGTATTTCTCTTTTTGCCTCGAGATTCGTGATGGCGCTTGTCAGACTTCATTAATGAGGGTATGACCTTGGTCCCTGTAGCGCCGTTTGGATGTGATATGATTCTGACAATTAATGATAAGTGGGTTTCTCTTTACCCTAGGCCGGGTTTTTTTATATAAATGCATATTCTAGATGCCCTATTCTTCCGATTAGTTTTCAAGAAAGATGAAGCGTTCGTACCAGACTCGTCGTTTGTTGGATATTTTTAGGGTTTATGAAGCTGCCGAAGGCCTTGTGCTGCTATCTCGTTCTCCCCCTTTAGCTGTTATTGCATTAGAGAGTCCGGTGAAGACAGATATTCCGGCAACTGTTGATCCTTCGATGGTGGTATTCTCTGATGATGAAATTCTCTAGCGAGAGGAAATTGCTGCTAATAGTGCTACTGTGCTGGATGCGGATGGTTTAACTGCTCGTTTCTAAACGATCCGGAGGGGAGACTGCCGGTTGGTATACCATCGTCGGAAAAAATCTCCGGGGGAAACGGATGCTGAAGATGAACCTATTGTTGGTTAGGTTTGGGAGTTGTTCATCCCTTCTTTTGATTGTATATAAGTCTGTTAGCGTAAATCCTTTCGTTTGAAGAACATGGGTGTGATCGTTGTTAATGGCTGTTGTTTGATCGTCCTGCTATTTTGTAGAAACAAGGTTTTTTTTGCTTTTTTAGTTTCTGAAACTAAAATTTTGAAGATCATTGTCATGATCTTGTTTATGAAGTGTGTTGTTACACTTACTGATATGTATATTGACAATGTTTTTACTTCTTACGTGTTTGGATTACAATATGTTGCATGTCTTTTAATTGCTTTTGGATAGGTAAGGCGAATGAGAGATGGTATTGTGCTCATGTTTGAACGTTTGTCTAAAAGGCGTAACAGCTTGCCTTGTTTTTAGACTGTTCATGAGGTATACAATGTTTGACCATATTGTTTTCGCGCGAACCAAAGAAATTACATGCAATTTGTAATAAACAGTGAGATAAGTAAAAATGATGTTTGTATTGATAAGAGCGCAAGGCTTGTAATACAGAACATAATAAAGAAATACATTGCCTGTATGTTCTTTCCGCTTTTGAAGGCTTAATTCATATGTAACACCTGCGCAACTGTTGTGCGTTCCAGGTGCGAGGGACTAGGGTCCCATCGATCCTTTTTAGGGTGTATGCTCCCTTGCCTAGGACCTCGTTAATGACGTACGGTCCCTCCCATCTTGGTGCTAATTTTCCCGGCTTCTCAGCGTTGGAAGCTTCGTTATCGCGCAAGACGAAATCACCAGGAACAAAAGTGCAAACGCGGACGCGCGCATTGTAATATTTTTCAAGCTTAGATTTGTACCTTGCTTCTGTTATGGCGGCGTTCTCGCGCCTTTCTTCAAGAAGGTCCAAATCCATTCTTCTTTCTTGTTCGTTATTCTGTTTTTCCATGGCTATCATGCGCGGTGACGGTAAACCTATTTCAGCTGGAATGACGGCCTCAGACCCATAGACTAGACTGTACGGAGTTTCACCGGTGCTAGTCTTTGGCATTGTTCGATGCGCCCAGAGGATGCTGGGAAGTTCGTCGACCCATCCTCTGCGCGCTGTTCCGAGTCGCGCTTTTATGCCGTCAACGATCTGTTTGTTTACACTTTCTACTTGTCCGTTCGCTTGAGGATGCGCAACGGACGCAAAGCTATGCTCGATCTTCATTTCTTTGAACCATTTTTGGAGATCTTCTGCTGCGAAATTTGTACTATTGTCGAAAATAATGCGCAATGGTAATCCAAATCTGCAAATAATATGTTCCCATATAAATTTGCGGATTACCATTACTGTTGTTGAGGCCAGAGCTTTAGCTTCCACCCATTTTGTGAAATAATCTACCGCGACGATGATGAATTTTACTGCGCCTGGCGCGTCAGGGAATGGCCCGACAAGATCGATGCCCCACTGTTGGAAAGGCCAGGCGGAAGTAACGGGAATTAGCGGATTTTTGGGTCGGAGTGTCTTTGGTGCGTGGTGTTGACATGCCTCGCATCTTCTTAATAAATCGACTGCGTCCATATGCATTCCTGGCCAATAGTACCCAGCGCTCATTATTTTCGATACGACCATGCGCGGTCCCGCGTGTATTCCGCATAATCCTTCGTGGATTTCTCTGACAAGGTATTGGGCGTCTGTTTTATCGACACAGCGTAGTAATGGGCCCATGAATGATTTCCGGTAGAGGACGCCATCCGCCATTTCGTAATTTACTGCCTTGTGTTGTATTTTTCGGGCCTCTGCCTTTCCTTCCGGTAGTTTTCCGTGCTGGAGGTATAAGATAATTGGAGACATCCAGGATGGATCTCCCATTTCTATAACGCTTACTTGCTTGAGATGAATGGAAGGATTGGATAATACCTCTATGCGTACCTCCTTTGCTAGATGCTTAAAGCTGGTAGCGGCTAACTTGCTTAGCGCGTCAGCATGTTTGTTCTCGCTTCCGTTTATTTGATTAACTTTGAATGTTTGAAATTGGCTGATTAACATCCGCGCTTGTTCAAGGTACAACGCCATAGCTTCTTTTGCATCGTAATTGCCATTAACTTGCTCAGCTACCAGTTTTGAATCAACATTAGCTTCAAGATTTCTTGCCCCCATTTTTAACGCTAAGCGAAGACCTGCCAAGAAGGCTTCATATTCGGCTTCGTTATTCATACTTTTGAAATCTAAGCGTATAGCATACGTGAGCTCGTGGTTGTCTGGGCTGATTAATCGGAGACCTGCTCCTGCTCCATCGTCATTGGAAGCACCATCTGTGTGTAAGGTCCAGACTCTGTCGTCGAAAACAGGTGTTGGGTTCTGGATTGCCTCACATTCTTGTACTTTATCGATAGGAACTTCAGTGGCAAAGTCTGCTAGAACTTGCCCTTTGATTGCAGGTCTTGGCTTGTAAAAAATGTTGTAGCCTCCCAGTTCAATTGCCCATTTGGCCAGTCGTCCCGCCACGTCGGGTTTGGATAAGATCTGGCCTAAATGGTAATTGGTAAGAACTGTGATGACGTGACCCGAGAAATACCTGCGTAAGCGTCGGGATGCATGTACTAGTGCTAGGACTAGCTTTTCTATCATTGAGTACCGAGTTTCTGGGCCGGTGAGCATTTTGCTGATGTAATAGATTGGAGTTTGGATGTTCTCGCGTTCTACCATCAATACAGCACCAACGGCTACTTCCGCGGCAGATAGATATAAAATCAGTGGCTCTTTTTCTTTTGGTGCTGTCAGTGTTGGCAGCTGAATTAAACATTCTTTCATTTGTTTGAATGCGGTTTCCGCTTCAGAAGTCCACTGAAAATCAGTTTTCTTTGCGCAGTTTCGTAGCGTACTGATGAATGGATAAGACTTCGCTGCGTGATTAGCCAAAAATCTGTTCAAAGCCGCTAGGCGTCCGGCGAGCCTTTGCATTTCTTTAACTGTTGCGGGTGACGGCATTAGCTGAATAGCCTGCACCTTTTCTGGATTTACTTTAAAGCCATCTTTTGTGACGATGAATCCCAAAAATTTTCCTTCTTCCATGCCGAAGGAGCATTTAGTTGGGTTGAGTTTTAGGCTCACGCTGCGCAAGGAATCGAATGTGCGCTGAAGATTGTCAAGCATTATGCCTTCCTCATGGCTCATGATGACGAGGTCATCCATGTATACCTCGACAGTCTTGCCAATATCATCTTTGAAAATTGTGTCCATTAGGCGTTGATAAGTTGCGCCTGCGTTGCGCAGGCCGAACGGCATTTTGGGAAAATGCCTTTATCTGTGCGGAACGCTGTTTTGTCTTCGTCTTCTTCTTTCATCTGGACCTGATGATAACCCTTGTAACAGTCAAGAAAACATTTCCATCTGAATGATGCTAGAGAGTCGACTTTCTTGTCTATCTCTGGAAGCGCGTAGCAATCTTTTGGGCATGCTTTATTCAGGTCTTTGAAGTCGACACACATTCTCCACCCGCCGCTATGTTTTTGTACCATCACTGGGTTGGCTACCCATGTATGGTATTTTACTTCGCGCAAGATTCCCGCATTAAGTAACTCTGCTACTTGCTCGTCCATTGCTTTTGCTTTTTCTTCACTGAAACTGCGCCTCCCCTGAGCAACAGGTTCTACTGATGGTTTGATGTTTAGACAATGTTGTGCGATGTCGCGTGGAACTCCAGTCATGTCTGCTGGGCACCAGGCAAATATATCTTTGTTGTTAGACAATAATTCTTTCAATTGTATGCGTGTTGCTGGTGAAATGGCTGGTCCTAGCAGAATGGTCTGCTCTTGGTACTCGTTGTTTAGAACCCATTTCTCTGGTTCGTTTGGTGCCGAAGGTTTGACTACCTTTGCTGGTGGTTCGTCGTCTACGAACATGACTTCTTTGATTGAATAGAGTATTGCAACTCCAGTCTCTGTCGGAAATCCACAAGCAGCATGTGGAATGGAAGTGATCATGCTAAATTCCCTTTGTGACCTTCTCCCGAGCAAGACATCATGACGTGATGTTGCCGGCATGACCATGAAATTGACTGTAACTGTTCGTGAGTGCTCGCCATCAGATAAGGTCACCGGGAAAACAATTTGCCCTAATGGGAATACAGCTTCATTACAGAATCCGGTGAGGGGAAAATCGACCGGCTCTAGACGTGCTTTATCTTCTGGATCGAGTTGTTTAAAGCACTGTTCGTATATGATGTCCATCGAGCTTCCTGGATCTATGAACATATAGTCAGTTCGGTAATGACCAAAAATACCAGTGATAATCACTGGTCGTTCTTCCTGAGGGCCCCCAGGAACAACAGGGAACACGACTTGCTGTTCTCTCCAATGTTGATCATAGTTTCGTTTATTTGGTCTTCGCGACGGACCTCCTTGAACCATGTGTATTTGTTTCTGATAACTGCTGTATTGGTTAAATTGATTGTTCCTCCTACGTGATGGTGGTGGATCCAACACTGTGGTATCAATTACTTTTTCAGATCTGATGTTTGATAATTCAGATCTGGCGATTTGAAAAACGATTGTGTTTAAAGCAGCTTGGCATCTGCTAAACCAATGTTCTGGAGATTCTTCTAGTTGTAAATTGTTTCCGACGTTTGGTCGAGGACCAGGTTGCCGGTGAGATGACGAATTTTCTGCCATGTGCAAAAACAGAAAACGGAATGAACTGAATCGAAACGAGGTAGAAACTAGAAAAACTGAGAAAACGGTGGGCGCCAATGAAGAAACACTAACTAAATGGTCGGAACCGAGATAGTTAGGGGGTTTGAATCCGCATAAAAGGGTTAGCTCTCTCTCGGTTGATTCAGTTGTAATGGGACTCCTTCTCCGGTGGTTCTGCAAAAAAGAACACCGTTAGCCTCGCCAAGGGGAGAAGAGGGTTCTCTCCTTGACCCGACTCCGGTGTGAGAATAAGTATTGATAATTGGAGAAGATAAGTATTTGAGAAGTGAGAGTAATCTGAGTTTATACCTGAACGGTTCTCTTATTTATAACCGAGAGTTTGGGAGGGAAAACCTGTTATTGAAAAGATGACGGAAGATGCTAACGCCGTAGCGGTTATCTTTTCTTCCGTTAAGTTCTTTGATCCTTCGTTAAGTTGTCTCGATCCGATGTGAATGCACACGGATCGTGGTTTGATCTATGGCTGGGGAGTTGCCACGTGGAAAGTGATTAAGTGGAGATTACTCTCCGATTGCATGCCTTCGTTGTGATTTCAGAGTTGCTTGTGGTGATGACATGTGTCCAGACGGTTATAACCGTCTGGGTGGTGCACGATTACATTTCTTTCTAGAAGATTAC
The DNA here is from genome assembly GCA_030545235.1 of Helianthus tuberosus. NCBI lineage: Eukaryota > Viridiplantae > Streptophyta > Magnoliopsida > Asterales > Asteraceae > Helianthus > Helianthus tuberosus. Next base: position 79,671,070 of record CM060351.1, on the reverse strand, counting down.
TGCTGTAATCTGGTGTGACACCTTACTGTGTGGATACAGACAAATAAATCCCAAGTCTGGGTGAAATAGTATCCAAGTCTGGATATTTAGGCGGAAGTATTGAACAAAGGATTTTGATCCTTTGTTAAATGGGAGAAGGCGCAAGGATCCATGTTTTCCTTTTGGGCGTGTGATTGTGAATCGCTGACTTTCCCTTCTTTGTAAGACCGATGCGCGGCCGCGCAAGGTCAAAAGGCTAAAAAGGTTGGTTTGTGGTATGGTCTCAAATCCTTTTTATGAGGTTTTTGGGACCTTACCCCTTCAATAATCTTTGTGTAAAGTACACCATGCGTCAAACTTATACGCTTGCACCCAAGTTTCAAAACGATTCTGCCAACCTTTGAAATCTTCAATATACATCAGTTTTGGCGGTTTCTGACGTGTTCCCGTTTCATTCTCACTGTATAAAGTTTCAGCAGCTGTAACCTGAGCAACTGGTGTAGCAAACGCATTGAAGAATTCCTCGTCCATGTTTCGGAATTTTTTTTCACAAAAATACAAGTTCAAGCGGAATAACCCCTCAAACGGAATCAACACTTAACCAGAATCTCTGTTCAAACGAAATTACAACTGAAGCAGCAACACCCTGAAGCGGAATAACCTATTTCGCTTGAAACCAACACACCTACAAGCGAAATCACGACTTGAAGCGAAATATCTTATCTCGCTTGAAACAACTCAAGTGGAATAGTCTCTCTGAAGCGAAATCAACGAATTCAAGCGGAAACAAACCAAACTTTCAAGCGGAAACACAAATTCAAGCTGAATCAATCGGCTAATCTCGTTTGAACTGTCGCTGACGTCATCATGTCCGATTTGCTTTTCAAGCGGAATTAAGTATTTTATCAAGATTTAAGCTGATTTTAAGTCCAAAACTCTCAAGGATTCATTAAAACACTGTTATGTATGTTATATGTGAAAATCAGACCATTTTAACCGTGAAATTTATCAATTTTGTGAAAGAAGGTGTAGAAAACAGATTTTCAAGCTGAATTTTGCAAGAACTCTTCCTCCTGAGCTCTGATACCACTTGTAGGATTGAATTTTGACCCAAACGAGTCAATCAGAAGAGCTCTAGTCAGTTTCAGAGGCGGAAACTAAGAAACAGACGTGGAAAACAGCTTGTTTCACTATTAATCGTCTTGTTTATTGATTAAAATCACTTTACAGATCAAACGTCGCGTCGGCAGCAGTTCGGTGCCGGAAACAAGGAAGATGCAACTGATCTCGCTTGGAAGCTATATATATAGGGGTCATGATTTCGCTTGAAGATGTCAGTTACCATTTCAAGCGAAATCACACATGATGATTTCTCTTGAAAGTGTCAAATGACATTTTCAAGCGGAATTACCCACTCAAGCGAAATCAGACTAATTACACCCTAAAACCTTCTATTTTCTCGAACAACGCGCCCTGATCTAACAATTCTAGTACAAGACTCGATATAAGACGAAGTCGAAAGACGTATGCACCAACACAACTTGAACTGGAAGCGCATAAACGTCGACATTGTGTGTGTGTTCGGTCCGAGCGCGCCAACATTTAAGCATGAGATTTACCTATCATTCATAACAACAAAACATTTGTTAGTTCATAATACATAACATTTGAATTCCTTTAATTTTGTGTCATTATTCGGCCCGTTAACATAACATATCACTTTACTAACATTATCACTTCCATTCGGAAACATTCATCATTCCGCTTTCCGATTCATTTGTAATGAACCGATACATACCATATCTTTCAATATACTTACATTGTTTAACCCGTTATGAACAAGTCAAATTCCCAAACATTCCATCCATTAATCTACTTGTCATTCCAACCTGTTAGACGGGTTATTTCTAATTTACATCAACATCATCTATTTGGACCTTTCTCCATATAAACTCTTTGCATCTAATCAATCATGAATCATAAAGGAAACTTACACTAAATTCATAGTACTATATATTATCATTCATAATTCTACAAATAGAGTACATAAAGTTCATGTGAACTTACCGCGATCTTGTGATGCTTGTGATTTCGAGTGACTTGCGCCTTCTTCTTTCTTCGTGCCTACACGTCATAACTTCATACTTTAGCTTTCATAAACATTACTTCATACAAGTATCTTGATTTAGTCATCACGGCTTACATAATTTCACACACATCCATTCTTATTTACACCACCATTAAATCGAGAGTTCATGTCAAATTTTGACTAAATCATTCTTATGCATTTCATCAAACACATGGCGTGCGTATTAATTATAAAGCATGAAGTACAAGTAATTATAGCACATCTATCCTATTTCATCAATGGGTAAACATGATCTTTCACATTCAATTTCATAACCCTAATTCATATGATTTATACCAAATTACTTATTAAAACCAGATTCTATAACACAATTTAACATCAACATCCTACAAATTCATCCATAGCTTTACTAACCTTCATTGTCTTACAACTTCAAGTGGGTTCTTCCCCAAACTACTAATGAAATCAAAATGGCACATAATACAACCTCTATTTGTTCATATCATCTAACATTTAGGCTCAATTTCATACAAAAATCATAGATTTCACATAATCCACTTCATAGAATTTCATAAAAACAAGAAATTAACTTACTTGGTAACGGTTATAGTTAGGTGATCTTAGTTCCTAACTCATGCAACAAGAATTCAGCTTTCAACCCTTCTAATTTGTGGAAATTTTGGCCAGAATTGAGAACTAGGGTTTACCCCCTTGGCTCTCTCCCCCGTTCGCGCACACACCCACACTTAGAACACTGACAATTTTTTTTTATGTTTAATCTTCCACATTTTTCATTTTAAACCCCCGTCTTTTAAAAACATGACACTTTTCAATATTACATACCAATCTAATAAGCTTTCATGCATATTTATAAAGTTTTGGATTTGCTAATAGTCATAAATCTTAAAAATGGTAAAATTTTCTATATTTAACATTTCTTTTCGTCATAGTATCGTGATTTTAACATTATATGAAATTTGGGGTGTTACAAGTCTACCCCCCTTAAGAAAGGTTTCGTCCCCGAAACCTGAATACATACCAAATAATTATGGGTAGTGCTTTTGCATTTCATCCTCCGCTTCCCACGTAAGATCCGATCCCTTTCGATGTTGCCATTGGACCAACACTTGTCGAACGGATTTGTTGCGGAGTTGCTTCACTTTAAAATCTTTTATTGTGACGGGCCTTTCAATATAATTTAACTTCTCATCCACTTCAATATCATCCAAAGGCACATATGCCGTCTCATCCGAGAGGCACTTCCACAATTGCGACACATGAAAAGTGTTATGAATTCCATCCAACGCGGGTGGTAATTCTAACTGGTACGCCACTGCTCTGACCTGAGCGAGTATTTTGAATGGTCCAATGTATCGAGGACCTAGCTTTCCGCGTTTACGAAAACGAATTATCCCTTTCCATGGAGAGACCTTTAGTAAGACATAATCTCCCACTTGGAACTCGATTGGTCGCCTTCGCCGATCCGCATAAGACTTTTGTCTGTCTTACGCTTCTTTTATTCTTGATCTAACCATATCAATCTTTTCATTTGTTTCGGCTACGACATCCTTTGGCGCGAGTTCGCGTTGACCCACTTCCCCCCCAACAAACCGGGGTTCTACATTTCCTTCCATAGAGCATTTCGTAAGGGGCCATTTTTATGCTGTTATGATAACTATTATTATATGAAAACTCTACCAAAGGTAGATGATCATCCCAGCTTCCTCCGAAATCCATAACACACACCCTTAGCATATCAACTAATGTTTGGATAGTTCGTTCCGACTGACCATCGGTTTGTGGATGGTAGGCGATGCTTATATGTAATTGTGTCCCCAATTCTTCGTGAAATTTCCTCCAGTAACGAGATGTGAACCGGGTATCCCGGTCGGACACTATAGACACCGGAACCCCATGTCGAGATATAATCTCATTCGTATAAACTTCCGCCATCTTTTCTGAATTATAGGTTTCCCGAATGGGTAAGAAATGTGCACTTTTGGTTAGTCGGTCAACGACTACCCAAATAGCATCATGCCCCTTCCTTGTCTTAGGAAGTTTGGTCACCAAATCCATTGTTACATGTTCCCACTTCCACACCGGTATCTCCAGCGGCTGCAACTTTCCATACGGTTTTTGGTGCTCGGCTTTTACTTGAGAACATGTCAAACATTTAGCAACGTACTTGACAATGTCTCTTTTCATTCCCGGCCACCAATAATTCACCCTCAAGTCTCGATACATCTTTGTAGCTCCCGGATGTACCGAGTATCAAGACTTGTGAGCCTCATTCAAAAGTAATTCTTTTACATCACATTCCCGAGGTATCCAGATTCGGTCATACCTCGTTTTCATACCATTCACATTTTCTCTTAACTCGTGAATAAACCCCTTCGTTCTTTCCTTCTTTGAGTCCTCGGCGTTCAGGGATCTAATTTGAGCTTCCCGTATTTCTTCAAGGAGTTTAGAAGTGACTACTATCTTCATAGATTTCACCCGAATCGGAGGCGGGTACTCCTTTCGACTTAGAGCATCCGCCACTACATTAGCCTTCCCGGGATGGTAATGAATGTCACAATCGTAATCCTTAATGAGTTCTAACCATCTTCGTTGCCTCATATTAAGATCTTTCTGTTCAAAAAAATATTTGAGGCTTTTATGATCCGGGTATATAGTACATTTCACCCCATATAGGTAGTACCTCCATATCTTCAAGGCAAACACGACCGCCGCCAATTCTTGATCATGAGTTGGGTAATTGTTTTCATGTTGTTTGAGTTGTCTCGAAGCGTAAGCAACGACTTTACCCTTTTGCATTAACACGTAACCTAAACCTTAGTGGGAGGCGTCAGTATACACTACCAAGTCATCTGTTCCATCCGGTAATGTCAACACCGGAGAATTTGAGAGTTTTTCCTTCAAAGTCTGAAACGCCTTCTCTTGTTCTTCGCCCCATATAAACTTTTCACTCTTCTTTGTTAATTTCGTCATAGGCGAGGCTATCTTGGAGAAATCCTGGATAAATCTCCTGTAATACCCAGCCAAGCCTAGAAAACTTTTTATTTCGCTTGGATTCCTCGGGGGTACCCAATTCATTACCGCATCTACTTTGGACCGGTCCACATGGACACCATCCGCATTGATTACGTGACCCAAAAATTGTACCTCTCTAAGCCAAAAGGCACACTTTGAGAACTTTGCATATAACTTTTCTTTGCGAAGCGTTTCCAATACATCCCGTAAATGGGAAGCATGCTCGGCTTCATTTCGGGAGTATATTAGTATATCGTCAATAAAAACGATTACATACTTATCGAGCATAGGTCGGCACACCCGATTCATTAAATCCATAAATGCAGCTGGTGCGTTCGTTAATCCAAAGGACATTACTAAAAACTCGTAATGCCCGTACCGTGTTCGAAACGCAGTCTTCGGCACATCTTCTTCTCGTACACGCAATTGGTGGTAACCCGACCGCAGATCGATCTTTGAAAACCAACTTGCCCCTTGAAGCTGGTCAAACAGGTCATCAATTCTGGGCAACGGGTAACGATTCTTCACCGTTAACTTATTCAACTCACGATAGTCAATGCACATTCGCATCAAACCATCCTTCTTTTTCACGAATAATACGGGTGCTCCCCATGGTGAAACACTTGGGGCTCTTTCACAATCTGAGACTCGAATGAAGATGAAGTCGACAGACAACTGCACCAACAGACTCCCCCTTGAATGTTGACGGAATCTTCAGTGAGAGTCTTCATCATGACGACTCTTCAATCTTGACCGGCCTCCTTTCTTTCTTAGCATATACCAGGATCTTCTCTTTGGCTCTAACCTCTTCAGACTCCCCCTTTCATCATGCTGGGATCGCCGCCTGGAATTAGCTATCACCTTGAGATCAATCCCTGGCTTTATCTCTAATCAGCTCATCTTCTGCACAAATTTTCTCACCACCACATAAGTTTTTACTTAAATCAATAAGAAAAACTTACTAGTAATAGTTACATCAAGTTCAAATTAATGAACTCGATTAACTAATCAAACTTTCTTTCTTAAATCAAAATTTTTCAATTTAGCACACACACTCCCAAACCTGTTCATCATGTTCAACACTTGAAATTTTGAATATCAGCTCTCCAACATCAGTTGTCGAAAATCTTTTTGTATTTTTCAAAAATTTATGCTAAAACACTCCGAAAATCTTTTTGGATTTTTGAAATAAAGGAATGTAATAAAGAAATATTTACAAACAATATTTTTGTGAGTTTGTGAAAGAGGATCATATCAGTTTATGTTACCAATCACTAGCACCGTTAAGCTTTAAACATTTTCAGTTCTAAACGATTCACATTGATTGACGATATTGTTGTCCACTTAAACTCAATCTAAAAACTTTTGAAATGCTTACCGATACGTTAAGGTATATTAATTTTGCACTAAATTCTTATGGACCCCACGATCTCAGCATATCCCCTCATCATGCAATACACTATCTCAAGTAATGCCTTTAAACTTTTATTAACTGTGATTTGTGCGAAAACAAAGCAGAATGTTTAAACATTAACAATCAAGTCGATACTTCCGTATACGCAGAGAAAGCCCAATGTTTAAACAAAATAAGAAAAATAAAACAAGTTTAAATTGTTTAGGCTTTAACCACCAGGTCGATACTTCCGTATACGCAGAGGTGATCCAAAGCTTAAACGAAACACCAAAGAAAATAAAGCAGAACGTTTAGGCAATAACATCCAGGTCGATACTCACGTATACACAGAGGATGTCCAATGCTTAAACAAAATAAAGAAATAAAACAAGTTTAAATCTTTGCAAAATAAAATGCACAATCACAGCGACTTTTCAGCAAAGTTGTGAAAGTTCACAAACTTAACCAGTTTTATGTCTTTCGACAATCAGCGATTACTGAGTAGGCACACAATCAAGAAGGACAAAACTAAGTACTATGCTTTCAACCGTGTTTCCCACTAGAACTAGGCTTTTTACTTTATGTTTGTATCGTTATCGCAAATCTACTAGTCTAGCTGAGCCTATCGTCACATCTTTAGTAAGATCGTTTATCACATTTTGAATTTCCATTTCTTTAGCATGCTGTGACAGTCCAACTGATCTACTATCATTTCCTCTTTTTTACAACAAAACTCATTTTTGCATTTTTCAATGTTTTTTGAATTTTCAAAATTTCAATTTTTTTTTTAAATTTTTACTCCCCCTAAAATCAAAATATGTCTCAATTTTGATTTTCTGGGAAAATTTGAAAACAAACTGTACAAGGTAAAGTAACAACATGATGAGAATTACTTCAATTCTCCATTCACTTGGCATAAACAATCAGAACTCCCCCTGACACCAAAACATTTTCCCATGGTGATTTCAAAACACTTAAGTTTGTTTTAATCAAAATGGTTTTTCCGGAAAATTAGTTTTGTGAGTCATTTCTCAAACATGGGGATCATTCATCACCTTGTTTTCTTTATACACTTATAAAAACTAACATTTTTAAGATCAATCCACAAACATCACTTATAGAAAATCAAGTACAACTTAATGTCCCTGATTTACCACTTGTAAGTTCGAAATATCACCGAAGTGAATTTCTCAAGAAATGTGCCGATACCTGCTCCACTCTTACCAACCTGGGAGCTCCGGCAAGTCAGGTTTTTCATTTAAACAGATTCACCCAAGCCTGGCGGTCCTTGGGTGTTTTTGAATTCTTGTTCAACAATGGTGGAAAATTTGCATCATCTATTGTTAGACCAGAATTCTCATTTTTTACCTCAACACATGGCTCCTCTTGTGACAACCCGCACTAAACCAGGTATCCGTACAACTTAATTACTGATTAATTACTGCTTGATTACTGTGCAACATTGAACTAGCTGATGAATTGCTACTATTATACTGATACATGAACATAACTGCATCATACTTTACTTGCTGTCACACTATATTTTGCTTATTGCACCTTCGTGACAAACTTGATGCACTAAACGCACAGTAGCACAATACACGGATACACGGTGGACATGCTGATATAACCAGCATCAGGCAGACACTGCCTCTAAGGCCTGTAAGAGCCTGAGAAAGTTACTACACTAGTGGAGAGTGTAGGAATACAAGTATTGTAGAACCGCGTCTCTAGGGATAAGTTACAGTGAACGGATGCGCCTAAAACGTACTTTAAGTACAAAACACAGCACTTTAATAATTTAACCAGCTTCTAGCTAACTAGTAAAGTGCTAAAATATGGGAAAAATATCACTAGACACTTTCAAAAGCGCTGGAAATTAAACTGTGTCACTAAAAGTATCAAAAACGACACTTTAAAGTCTTTTGTAACACTTTAACGGATTACTATCCTACCGAACAACCGGACTTTACCCGGAACATGAAAATATTAATATTTTCACTATTTGTATTTTTTTTCTAAGTTAGTTAGGGTCCCTGATTACCCTAACACCCGTCTTAACACATAATACACAACTAACTAAGTTAATTACTTAGTTAACCTACTTAACCTAATTAACTAAACTAAACCACTAACCAATCAAGCTTGGATCGAACTAGCCCCTAACCGGCCCCCCAAACCAAAGGGAACATCCTAGTACATGATCTAATATTTAATTAGTGTATGTTGGATATCTTGGGTACATAAAACCCACTAGGTAATGCACCATAATTTTCTATATAAACATTACATAAACACATGAGATTATCACTTAACTATCACCAATTTACTCTCTCTTCTCTTGCTCTTCCCACTCACGGCCGAACAACATACCCACCACCATCACATTTTCAACTTTGTTTCCTTGCATTCCAAGACCATACAAGCCTCACAAGACGCGTTTTAGGAGCCTTGGTGCAAGTGGAACGCGAAGGACCTCGTTTGTTAGCTTTTATCCACCCGTTTTTCGTCACGATTCTTCCCTAGCCCCGAGCTAGAGGTATATCACTTAAAACTTGTTTTTACACATATCTAAAGTGGATAAAAGGATTTTTGTCGGTTGAATCTCGTTATGTTAAAAGATGATGCATTAAAGTCTAGTAAAACTATAAAAATGGAGGTTAATAGCACATGTCTTGTGTAAAAGTCGTAGGACTTGAAATTTGTGTTTATCTAGACCCGATCTATAATGTGGTAGCTCGAATCTTCGTTTAACCCGACTTTGTTAAATCACGTATCACCACATAAGCTTGTTTTTGAAAGATACAAGGGTTAAAAGTGAAACACTACCACATTTTAGAGACATGAACTTGTAAGGAAATATTTTACTTGTGTAAAAGTGTTTTAACCGGTAAAAGGGTGTTTAAAACTAGCGGATCTACGTATCCGCAAGTGGTATCTTCAAAGGACCACACATTTAAGAACCATGTATTTTAAAGGAACGGATCTTACAATGCTAAGAACGATATTTAGAACACACAAGTGTGTAAACACTTGTGTGACGTATATTTCGACAAAAATAACTATTTTTGGGAAAAATAACTAGAAGTTGTAAAAGACGGATTCTCTAAAAAAACGAGGTTTTTACAAGATTGAAAGTACTTTATATAAAGATCTACGTATATAAATGGGATTTATAATATAGATTCGGAAAAACTACAAGTTCATGCGATTATGCAACTTTACATATTTATTGACTAGTTTGATGTGTCGGAAATTGTTTGATTGAAATAAAGAAGATTGTTGAATTGATTGTTAAAAGAAAATGATACGCTTGAAAGCGTGGCCACCTCCAGTTACAGAGGAAACTCTGGCGAAATTTTCTAAAAACCTAACACTTAGACTTTTTACACAACAAGTGTTACAACTATTTTTGGACATACTTTTGAAACATAAAATTTCGCCAGTACTATATTTTACTAAATATTCGGAGGTGGGATTTTCACAAAATATTAACGTGATAAATATATTTTCACACACTGTTTATGATTATTTTGTGAAGCACCTAAATATTATTTTTAGCGTAAAAATAATGTTTACGAACGATAACAACTCCAAATTATTACGAACGCTTTCGCCATAAATATATAAGTTACACCGGTAATTATATTACCACCCGTATGTTAAAACGTAACTTACACAATTACGGAAAATATTTATGAACGCGTACTTTAACAACGTATTTTGGGTAAATACTTATATTTTGGAGTTGAATATATATGAAGGTTAAGTGAGACTTAATGATGGAAAATATTACGCACATGTATTAAATCCCCCATCCTTGGGAAGGAGAAATAACTATCAAGCATATACAAAATGTAACACGAAACAGTTGTCTAACTATTTCCCGCAAACATAAACTGTAAAGCTAAAGCACGGCCGTCCGTCTAATAGAATTAGCACTTGTAGGTCGTTGCACAGCTTACTGCTTCAGAGACGCTTGATAGAGTTTACGCATCCACTGTGAGTTCATGTCCCCCTTTTCTCTAACTGTTTTCAGTTTACTTAACTGCGGGGGTGAAATACATGTTACTATGATTTACGAGTACTTTACAACGGTATGTTTAACGTAAGGAGGTGTTATACGATCATGTGAGTGGATAGGAACACATGGGGCCATTAGTCCTCATGGAGGGACCGAGGGACAGGAGCGGTAGATCTATCTGGGTGTAGCGAGCCCAGCCCCCGGCCAAACTAGAAACGGACCGTGGGGTGACTTTGTCCACATACTTTGCCGTGGCGAAATCTGCTAGGTTTGAGTCTCCCTATTTGCACTTCACATATGTCAGTGGCCTTGCAAACCATTGGTGATCACAAGTCCTCTTACAACTGCTACATACCACAACTATTTTTATACTCATAAGTGTTTTACATACTCACTTACACATGAACTCGCTCAACATTATTGTTGATTTTTCAACTCACATGTATTTCAGGAAATTAAACGGATTCTGGCACGGTATGAACGTTTTCCGCTGCAATCTTCATGAAGTCATCAAGGATTAGGGGTTGTGTTCTCTTACCTGGACAAGACACAATCCTTAACCCTCGTTTATGTTTGTTATAAGTTGTAATGTTTACTGAACATGGATTATGGTCGTGCGTTTAAAACAATGGTATTGTATGTTGATTTTTTTTAACTTAATGATGACTTGCATGGTTTTTAAATTCATATAGCTTTGTTATGATTAAGCTATGGTATTAAGAAGTCACACCAAAATTAACCACGCTTCCGCAAAGCCAGGGTGTGACACCTCTGGCTTTACCACACCAGATTCATCGCCTGAACGTGGCTTGTCTGACTTTAACGAGTCAGATTCATTGCCAACAACTGGCTCTTTTGTTTCCGGAGAAACAAATTCATCACCACCAACTTTCTCTTTCTTTACTCTCTCCTCTGTCCTTAGATTTGTATCTGATGAATTCGTTTTGCTTGATTTGTCATTCTTTGGAGAGCAAGACGATTTATCAGAACTTTTATCTGTTTTACCAGCTGTATCCGAGGACAAAATCCTTTCGAGATACTCTCTCGCCTTCTTTCTCTTCTTCCTCAGTCTGTCTTTCTGCCCCTGCGAAAGCTTCACTTTCTGTTCATGAACTTTCTGTTCTTGAACTTTAGGTTCTTGAACTTTCTGTTCTTTGGGCTTGACATTGACTGATTTCTTTGTCACTTTCTGAGAATCAACCCTCGATCTTCCCTTTGATCTAATTGGGCAATCTCTGGCAATATGACCTCTGATATTGCATTCAAAGCATCTTCTTGTTTCATAACTCCGACTTTGGCTGTTAACAACAATGTGTCCTCTAAAACTGCAGTTATAGCACATTCTGTTATCGTACCATTCACCACTTTCATACCAAACACTTAGATCATGGCATTGTTTGGCCTTGTGGTAATCATTACTCCTCCTGAAAGCTGAATTTGGCTTTTGAGCACTGTGGTCAAACCTGCACCACTTATTACCAACAGTTTTTGAGTTTTGATTTTCCAATTTTTGTGATTTTTTATCATGATTGGATGATTGAACTGATGAACTTTTATTTTCTTTTTGAAGATTTTTCAGCTTTTTATCCTTTTTTTTTTTGTTCCATATTCTTCTTTACAGGTTTTTGCGTTGAGCATTCACCTTTTTCAGTAGAATGTAAAACAGTTTCTTGAAACATTTCATTTAATTTCAAAAATATTTTTCTTTTCTCAACATCATCATCAGTTTTCTCATCACAATCTTCAACTTTGACTTTGTCAAAGTTTGTGACATCACTTATTGGAACAGAATTGATCGGTTTTGGACAGATATAATCTGGTGTTGATGACGAAGTCTCAAAACCTTTCAATTTATTCTCAAGCTCATCAATTTTATTCCGAGCAATTTCAGCTTCATTTTCAAGCCGAATGATTTTCTGAAGATGAGAATTTATTTCAATCTGTTTTTCAAGATTATTTTTAAAAATAACAGATTTTTCATCTTCTAAAACCTTCATTTGACTTTGAAAATCTTTTTCAATTTTTAATTTTTCATTTTCAAACTCTTTATCTTTTTCTTTCAAAATTTTGTTTTCTAATGTCAAACTGTCCACATCACTTAACAGTTTGACATTTTCGGATTTCAATTTCTCATAATTTTCCTGCAATTCAAGAATCTGTTTATCATCAGATTTCTTTTCATCCTTCAAATTTTTAGTTTCCAATGTCAAAACCTCCACTTGTTTTAAGAGTTTGACATTTTCTGCTCTAGATTGATCACATTCCGAGCATTACCTAGGCATCTTTTCAACCTCAGCTTTCTTCTCAGTCTTGAGAGCTAGAATTTCTTCAACGTGTTCTTTCACACTAGGTTTGATTTGTTCTTTAGCTGTTGCTGTTTTTTCTTCCTTCTCAGCTTTGATCTCTTCTATAACAGTTGCTGCCTTTTGATTCTTCCTTTTTGCAGCTTGTTTTTCTTTTATCTTTTCAATTTTACCTGCATAAAACAATTTTCCATTATGATTTATAGGTGAAAGTTGTTGTTTAAGATATTCAAGCTCCCGGATTTCCTCTTCATAATTGTCACTCTCTTCATCGGACGAGTGATCAAAAACCAGAACTTTTTCCGAAGCTTCTTTTGCTGAGACAATTTCTTCTTCTTGCTTTATCGGAATATACTGTTGAGATTCATAATGCACATATGCCAACACTTCTTCAAAATCCATGTTTCGGTTAAATATTCACAAAATAGACTTTTCAAACGAATTGGTCAAACCACACGACCGGATGCAAACAATCTGACGCACCTCGTACAACCTGGAGATACGTTCAAACACAAAATTCCACTTTTCACGAGACACACTAAACGTTTGTATCCCAATTTTAATCCACAAGCAGTGGCCCACAAAGTAAACACGGTTTAAAACTTAAACTTCAAATTATGTCGGCCCACGATCCAAAGTTTAAAAATCAGCCCAAATGATTATCTTGAATCAATTGCAGCCCAATCTCAAAATCTCGATTCAAATGAAACACCAGCTCAATATCTAAAATTTTCGGCCCAAAAGTTTTGATCCAAGCCCACTTAATCACTCTGCAATTTTTCTTCTTCAATTATAAATGGCCGACAACTTTCAATACTGAATCAATTCTATTGGACCTCTAATAGTATTCACATGCAAACTCATATTACCACATGCTGTTGTCTGTTAATTCATGAATCGACAAAAGTGATGTTACTCAATTGATGATTGGATCGATTATAAGAATCTATCAATTCACGAGAATCACATGCCAACTTTAATGAGCCGACAATTCAGTTTAAGAGTTACATGCAACCTTCAAACGGAATATCCACTTTCAAACTAGATCTCTAATTTCAAATGAAATAGCTTTCCTCAAACGAAATAACTGATTTTGTTTAAGATTTCAAACGGAATAGCACTCTTGAAACGAGATTGCAGGTTTCAAATGAAATCCTCAAACGGAATACGATCTTCAAACGAAATCAATCCAATATCTCAAACGGAATACCCGTTTCAAACGATATTACCACTCAATTTCAAACGAAATCAGAAACTATGTTCACTCTCAAACGAAATCATCCATTAATCTTCAAACGAAATCAGCATGACATCACCATTTCGATCTGATTTTTGTAAAATTGATCAAGTATTTGTCCGATTTTAGTTCTGAAACTTTCTAGGGTTAGTTAAAACACTATTTCGCACATCATGTGTGAAAATCAGGCGTTTTTAACGGTGAAAACTTGATTAATTTTGAAAAGAAGGTGTAGAAATCAGAATTTTCCAGCGAAAACGAGCTAATCAGTAAGAACTCTTCCTCCTGAGCTCTGATACCACATGTAGGATCGTGAAACGACCTAACGAGTCGATCAGAAGAGTGCTCAGACAGAATCAGAGGCGGAATTCATTGATTTTGTCTTTGTTTAGCTTGTATTCACTATTAATTGTCTTGTTTATTGATCTTGAAACGATTTACAGCACGTAGACACTTCGACAGCACCTCGGCGTCGGAAACAAGAAGGTTACAAATGATTTCACATCAAGGGTATTTATAGAGGTTGCTATTTCGTTTGAAAGTGGCAATGTCATTTTCAAACGAAATTACCTCTTTAACACACAAAACCTCCTATATTCTCGTATAACGTGCCCTGATCTATCAATTCTAGTGTAAGACTCGATACAAGACGAAATCGACAGACGTATGCACTAACAAAAACCCTTATCGAGCAACTCTTGAAGTTGCGTCATCAATTCTTTCATTTCGGTTGGGGCCAACCGATAAGGAGCTTTAGCTACCGGTTTTGCGCCCGGGTTAAGCTCTGTTTTGAATTCTACTTCTCGTTCAGGCGGAAGCCCCGGTAAATCTTCCGGGAACACATCCGGATATTCATTCACCACATTCACATTTTCAAGCTTTGGAACACTTCGATTGGTGTCAATCACATAAGATAGATACGCCCTACCCCCGTTCCTCACATGTTTGACGGCTTTAATTATAGAACACAATTTCGACTTGATGACCCTATCTCCTTGAACACTTATCCGTTTCCCCCCCAAGGTTACTACATGAATGGCTTTCTTCTCGCATTGAATTTCAGCATGGTTTTGGGCTAACCAATCCATTCCTATCACTACTTTAAATTCACCCATGTACATCGGAACAAGATCTATACTAAATTCCTCATCTTCAATTAACATCTTACAGTTTCTACAGATATCATGTAACAAATAGCTTTTACTATCAGCAACTTCCACTTCTAAGGGTACTAACATCTTTTCAAGCTTAAACGATGGGTGAACTAACAATTCATTAGAAATGAACGATCTACTAGCCCCGGAGTCAAATAAAACATTCATAGGCATAGAATTAACCAAAAATGTACCTGAAACCACATCCGGGCTAGTCTTAGCTTCATCTGCGGTTAACTGGAACATCCTCCCACGAGCCTTGGAAGACTCGTCTGTCACGGCCCCCGACCCGGTTTGACCCGTTTCAGGAGCCGGGCAGAAAATACTGCGGTATTGATTTAATTGAGTTTAACAGCGGAAACAGGATCGCTTAAAGCTAAAATTTCCCCCGATTATTTTATTTCACAATTCGGGATAAAACCCCGATAATTTACAATATTATGTTTTTACTATAAAAGCGTGATATTACAAAAGTATTTATTTATTTTATATTGAGCCACTATCAGTCAGCTTGAAATGCTTCCCAGCACTTTTCCTGAATTACATCAGATCACCTGAAACATGTTTGAAAAAGGTTTTGTCAGCGGGAAATACTGAGTGAATCATTCTATTTAAAAATGACACATTTGTTATAATTTACAGTATTAAGAGCGATTACAATGTTTCTGATATCAATCCAATTACCCACAGTATTTGTCACTCGAATCTTTACGGTGACTGTGGTCATATCACCATTGGCTGCCCCAATGAATGACGAATATCACTAAATTTAGGTTCGCCCACCTAAAGTGATAAAACTGTAATACTGTGCACAATACCCCACATACCGGCTGTAATTTGGTGATTACAAAGACTTAATCCCCGTAATTATAACTTTGAAATAAAACATGATTTTGTAAATAGATTTGATAAAAAGAGAGAATGACTCACATTGCTGATTTAATATGGTCAGAGTCTAATCTATGATTTAGCCTTGTTAACCTAATATAAATAATGCACACAAAACTGGGTTAGTAATCAATCCAGCAATTACGATAATTTATGAAATCAAACTATCACAATGAATGTCAAAATGCAATACTTTGTCCATCGAATTAACGATGATCCATTGAATTAACAATGAACGACAAGGTATAATACTTTACCCATCGAATTAACGATGATCCGTTGAATTAACAACGAACGATAAAGTATAATACTTTATCTATCGAATTAACGACAATCCGTCAAATTAATGACGAACGATAAAGTATAACCCTAATGTGGGCCGCATTTAAACATGCATTTGATATCTTGATCTTCGGATAAATGAATCGTAGCAGCGATTGTGCTAATACCCTGTTTTGTAGCAGAATTTCGATACCCGGGGGTGAATTTATGGAATAACAGTTCGAACTCAGTGTATTTGTGAGAATTTGGTCGACGTAAAATGTTCAGAAGTCGAGTGCCAATGTCTGCTATTTATAGGTGAAATTTGGCTAGCTTACGGACCGTAAGCTTGACAATGTTGAGGTCCGTAAGGCATCATACGGACCGTAAGGTTGAGAGTGTTGCGGTCCGTATGGAATCAAAATAGGCTATAGGGTAGCCACGACTGAAACTAGCTTTGCTGAGTTGAAATTTTCGAAATTCAGTAACTTGACAACGAATTTTGAAGATAATTATCAACTAGGGTTTACCCCCCTTGAGTTTTAGGGGCCCTAATCCTGATTCTGAAAATTATGAAAATTTCAGGGTTTGTTCAGAATCACTTGGGTCTCTCAATTAGGGTTTCCTTTTAGACTAATTAATATAATAAGTATGACTTTTGATGAGAGTTGTTACATTCTCCCCACCTTAAGAAAAAACTCGTCCTCGAGATTTACTGGAACAAGTGTGGATACTTTTTCTTCATTTCTGACTCTAGTTCCCAAGTGTATTCAGCTCCCCTCTTTGAATCCCACTTTACTTTGACTAAAACTAGTCGTTTGTGCTTGAGAAATTTGATCTTTCGATCCTCAATTTGAAGAGGTTTCTCAACAAATTTCAATTTTTCGTTTACCTCTATATCTCGAAGAGGTACTACCAGAGATTCATCTGATAAGCATTTCTTGAGATTGGATACATGAAATACATTATGTACTCCAGATAATTCTTCTGGTAATTGTAAACGATAAGCTACTGGTCCTATACGTTGGATCACTGAAAATGGTCCTACATACCTTGGACTTAGCTTTCCTTTCTTTCCAAATCTGACTACTCCTTTCCAAGGAGAAACTTTCAACAGTACTCTGTCTCCAATTTGGAATTCTAATGGCTTGCTTCTATTGTCTGCATAACTCTTCTGACGATCTCGAGCCGTCTTCAACCTTTCCTTGATTTGAGTAATCTTATCAGTTGTTTCTTGCACTATTTCAGGTCCTGATAACTGACTTTCTCCTATTTCTGCCCAGCAAACTGGGGTTCTGCACTTTCTTCCATACAGTGCTTCGAATGGAGCGGTTTCAATGCTTGAATGATAACTATTGTTATAGGAGAATTCAATTAATGGTAAGTGATCATCCCAACTTCCACCAAAGTCTATTACACATGCTCGGAGCATGTCTTCTAGAGTTTGGATCGTCCTTTCACTTTATCCGTCTGTTTGTGGATGATATGCAGTGCTCAGGTTTAGTCGAGTTCCCATAGCTTGCTGGAAACTTTTCCAGAAATGGGAAGTAAAACGACTATCTCTATCCGAAACAATGGAGAGTGGAACTCCATGTAAGGATACAACTTCATCTACATATAATTTAGCCAGTCTTTCCATACTAAAGGTTTCTTTCATAGGTAGAAAGTGAGCTGATTTGGTTAATCGATCCACAATTACCCAAATCGCATCATTACCTTTTCTGGTTTTGGGTAACTTAGTAACAAAATCCATTGTTATAAGTTCCCATTTCCATACTGGCATCTCTAACTGTTGTAGTAATCCTGAAGGTTTCTGATGTTCTGCCTTAACTTGTGAACAAGTAAGACATTTAGAAACATAGCTGGCTATGTCTCTTTTCATTCCTATCCACCAGAAATTTTTTCTTAAATCTTGGTACATCTTATTGTTTCCTGGGTGCATAGTGTACCTAGATTTATGAGCTTCTTCTAAAATCTTAGTTCTTAAGTCTCCCTGCTTAGGTACCCAGATTCTACTTTTATGGAATCTCCAAATTCCATCTACACCTTGTTCTAATTCCTTTATTCGTCCTTTCATTCCTTCAGCATCCTCCTTGATTGCAGTAGTTTGAACATTCTTCAATTGTTCCATTAAATCTATTTGTAGATTTAATCTGAGAGCACGAACCCTTCGTTGTTTCTCATAATACTTACGACTTAAGGCATCTGCAACTACATTCGCCTTTCCTTCGTGATACTGAATATCACAGTCGTAGTCACTTAAAATTTCCATCCATCTCCTTTGCCTCATGTTTAACTCTTTTTGCCCAAAGATATATTTTAAACTCTTATGATCTGTATAAATAGTAAACTTACTTCCGTACAGATAATGTCTCCAAATCTTAAGGGCAAAAATTACGGCTCCTAATTCCAAATCATGAGTCGTATAATTCTCTTCGTGCTTTTTCAACTGCCTTGATGCGTACGCAATTACCTTTTTGCGTTGCATAAGCACACATCCATATCCTAATTTTGAAGCATCACAATACACTTCAAAATCTTCAGTTCCTTCTGGTAAGGCTAAGATTGGTGCATGGGTTAGTTTCTGTTTCAAAATCCTAAAGGCTTCTTCCTGTTTAGGTCCCCATTCAAACTTAGTGGCTTTACAGGTTAACTTAGTTAATGGTACGGCTATTTTGGAAAAATCCTTAATAAACCGTCTATAATACCCAGCTAAACCTATAAAACTTCTTATTTCCATTGCTGTTTGTGGAACCTTCCATTTGGTAATTGCCTCTATCTTAGCAGGATCTACATGAATACCTTCATGATTCACCATGTGTCCTAAAAATTGCACTTCCTTTAGCCAGAATTCACATTTCGAGAATTTGGCGTACAACTTTTCTTTTCTTAACAAAGTTAAGAGTGCATGAAGATGTTCACAATGCTCAGTCTGACTTTTGGAATAAATAAGTATATCGTCTATAAAAACAATTACAAATTTATCCAAGTACGGTTTACAGATCCTATTCATCATGTCCATGAATGCTGCAGGTGCATTCGTTAACCCGAAGGGCATGACTGTAAACTCGTAATGACCATACCTAGTTCTGAAAGCAGTTTTAGGTATGTCTTCTTCTTGTACCTTCAATTGATGATATCCAGAGCGTAAATCTATCTTAGAAAAATATCTAGCCCCCTGAAGTTGATCAAAAAGATCATCAATCCTAGGTAATGGATATCGATTCTTAATTGTAACCTTATTCAATTCCCTATAATCGATACACATTCTCATTGACCCATCCTTTTTCTTCACAAACAACACTGGCGCTCCCCAAGGGGATGAGCTAGGTTGTATGAATCCTTTACTTAATAATTCATCTAATTGCTTTTTCAATTCTAACATCTCTGTGGGTGCTAACCGATAAGGTGATTTGGCTATTGGTGTAGTTCCTGGAATTAAATGAATCCTAAATTCTACTTCCCTATCTGGAGGTAACCCTGGTAAATCTTCTGGAAATATATCAGAATATTCTGATACTACTGGTATTTCCTTAAGATCTTTTCCTTTAGTGCTAATGATTACTGAAATCATATACACTATTCCTTGTTTTCGTTCATAATTAGCAACTTTCATTACTGATATGAACTTCATGGGTTTCCGTGGTTTATCTCCTGTAATCCTAATCACTTCTCCGGTAGGTGATTGAATTTCTATGGAATTCTGATCACAAAGGATTCTAGCATGGTTGGCTACTAACCAATCCATTCCTAATACAACATCAAATTCAGCTAAATTCATCGGCAATAGTCTTGCAGAGAATTTGTGTCCTAAAAGTTCTATGTTTCCTTCTTGCAAAACTTTATCTATTCTAACTGAATTTCCATCTGCTGTTTCAACGGTAAAAATCTGCCAAATATGGGTTAAAGGTAAACTAAGAGCTTGACAGAATGAAGTATTTATAAAACTTTGGTTTGCACCAGAGTCAAATAATACTTTTGCATACACGTTGTGAACTAGGAACGTACCCGCTATCACATCCGGAATGAGTTCTGCTTCTTGGGTGGTCAGCTGAAATGCCCTAACATTCTTCTTAGTAGTTCCTTCTGTCGTCTTTGGTTTGTTGTCTACTGGTTTGACCAATTTAGGACATTCTGTTTTATAATGCCCCGCTTCTCCACAGTTAAAACAGATTACTGTTTTCTTTTTACAGTTCTCTTCACGATGTCCTACAGCTTTGCAAAAATTGCAAGTAATATTGCATCTTCCAAAATGCTTCGTTTTGCATTTCCTACAGAATAACGGACCTGAAGATTGCCCTGTTCCTTTTCTCTTAAAGCTGTTATTATTACCCACACGAAATCCTTGGGTAATTTTCTGAGCTAGTGCCTTCTTCCTATCTTCATCTCTTGTGCGCACCAATTCATCGGTCAGAGTGTTGGCTAATTCTACCGCATCATCAATAGTGCGTGGTCTCGCAGCTTTAACAATATTGCGGATTTCGCTAATTAGCCCCCAAATATAGCGAGAAATAAGTACCGGTTCTGGCGAAGCCAATGTTGGTACTACTCTTGCATATTCGAAGAATGTCGAGGTATAACCGCGAAAATCTACACTCATCATCCGATGATTTAGAAACTTATTCGCCATCTGTTCTTTCTCATACTCAGGACAGAATTTTCTTTCCACCAAACCTTTAAATTCTTCCCAAGTCATAGCATAAGCTATTGCTCTTCCTTTTGATTGTAACACAGTATTCCACCACTCGAGTGCTCCTTCTTTGAACAGATTGGATGAATACATGACCTGATCATCTTTACCACATTTACTTATTGCAATGACTGCTTCGGTTTTCTCTAACCAACGCAGTGATGCAGTTGCTCCTTCATTGCCTGCAAATTCAGTGGGTTTACAAGCAAGGAATTCTTTGAAAGTGCAACCAGGCGTTGCAGTTTTCATTTTCTTGGTTAATGGAGCTTGATGTGGTTCCTTATTCTGATTATCATGCTTATTGCCTCCATTTACACTATTACTGAAGTTATCTTCAGTAATCTGTTTGCTCGGAACAAGTTGTTGCGGTTCGGGTGGATTCTTTATAGCAGCGACGAATGCTGGAATAGCATTGGCTATCCCTTGAGCAACAATGTTTTCGATATCTTGCCGAGTCATATATTGATCTCTGGAATGTTGTTCAGAATGATTAACTTCATTTATAGGTTCATTACCACTGTTTGCCATCTGATAATGTATATATATAAATTTTATTAGTAACTGACAAATAATAATTATATACAAACAATCAGAAAATTGCATAATACAGATATAGTCAAAACAATCGATCTTTCGATTTTATTTATATATCTATTGTAATATGCATCATTACTCACAGATATCATACAGAGTTTTATTGATTATTTACAGACTAACTTGATTAGTACTATTATACAACTACCATTTTATCATTGTTACCATCTTTCGTCACTTGTTTGTTAAAAACGCATTTCTCTCTCGTCGTACTTCCAAGCAATCTGTCCACCTATTTCCCTCATTCTATTCCCCATATCATATAATTCTTCGCCAAAGTGGCGAAGTTCAGCCATATTTTCAGTGCTCATGGGTGGATTAGGTAATGGTTCTGGATCGAATTGTGGAAGAAAAGTGTAAGGATCGTTGACAATATTTTGAAATTGCCAATCGTTTGTCCACCATTCGTCCATTCCTATGGGTTGGGAGTGAACTATTGGATCTGGAATAGCTGCTGGTTCCCAATTCATAGGGAATTGGTTTTCAATAGGATAGGTAAAAAGATTTGTCTGGACAGGCTGAATTGTCTCACAGTTTTCCAACAGAAAATCTATTTCATCTTGAAAAGTTCTTTCCTGGGTTGGATTGGAACTCTCTCCGATTTCTCTCTGAGCTGGTATAGACCCTTGCCCAACTTCCATTATTACTTCTTTAGTAATTTCCTCCATTTGTATTTCTACCTCCTTATCCTTCTTTTTGTCTCCAGTTTCTTGTGGTTTGGAATTTTCTCCGGTTATGACTTCTTTTCCCTTTTTCAAAGGATTATTTATTTTGGGCAGTTTCTTAGCTGGCTTCTTCTTACGGATTTTCCTCCATCCTACATAAGTTCTTTTCTTCTGTTTTGGCTTGCTCAGGGGTGGAACCTTGAATTCTACTGGTTGTTCAATATCGGGATAGTAGCTAATATATTCTTTGGAAGCTTCGACAGTTACGGGATAAAGATTAAGATTCTGGAAATCTTCGGTTATCTCACTCATGCTGATGTAGCATATATGCAAAATGCATAAAATACTAAGTTAAAATTTACAAATAAACTTTGTAATTTATTCCATACTGTGTACTAGTTGATTACAAAGATACTGATAAACATACTCAGGTTTCAAGTTTTATTTATCACACAAAGTTTCTAGATTTATGAGAATAGGGTGCTAATCTTTAAAGATTTATATTTTCTGCTACGGTGGCTAGCATATTTAAATTAGCCCATTTCTCATCTAGTTTATCTTCCCAAGGTGATTTATCAATTAATTTTTGAGTTTCCCGTTTAATCCTCTTTTCTCGGATTTTCTCTTTACTTTTCTTAATAATCATTTCCCTCCTTTGAGGAGAAAGTGATTCCTCGTATTGTGCCTTTCGCACGAATATTCCTTCTTCAGGAATTTCAGACTGACTTGAGGATTTGGTTCGGGATGAACTTCCTTTTTCATTAGATGATTTCTCTAATTTAAGATAAATGCTTGACAGCTTTTTCTTACCCATACTGTAACTAACAAATAATCAAATAGTCAGTTAATAATACAAATAATCACATAATAGTAATCAGGAAAAATTAAGTATTTCCAAATACTTAATTAGTTTAACCCAGTGGCTGTAATCAGGAAAAATGGAGTATTTCTGAATACATAATCAGCTTAACCCAGTGGCTCTGATACCACCTTTTACTGTCACGGCCCCCGACCCGGTTTGACCCGTTTCAGGAGCCGGGCAGAAAATACTGCGGTATTGATTTAATTGAGTTTAACAGCGGAAACAGGATCGCTTAAAGCTAAAATTTTCCCCGATTATTTTATTTCACAATTCGGGATAAAACCCCGATAATTTACAATATTATGTTTTTACTATAAAAGCGTGATATTACAAAAGTATTTATTTATTTTATATTGAGCCACTATCAGTCAGCTTGAAATGCTTCCCAGCACTTTTCCTGAATTACATCAGATCACCTGAAACATGTTTGAAAAAGGTTTTGTCAGCGGGAAATACTGAGTGAATCATTCTATTTAAAAATGACACATTTGTTATAATTTACAGTATTAAGAGCGATTACAATGTTTCTGATATCAATCCAATTACCCACAGTATTTGTCACTCGAATCTTTACGGTGACTGTGGTCATATCACCATTGGCTGCCCCAATGAATGACGAATATCACTAAATTTAGGTTCGCCCACCTAAAGTGATAAAACTGTAATACTGTGCACAATACCCCACATACCGGCTGTAATTTGGTGATTACAAAGACTTAATCCCCGTAATTATAACTTTGAAATAAAACATGATTTTGTAAATAGATTTGATAAAAAGAGAGAATGACTCACATTGCTGATTTAATATGGTCAGAGTCTAATCTATGATTTAGCCTTGTTAACCTAATATAAATAATGCACACAAAACTGGGTTAGTAATCAATCCAGCAATTACGATAATTTATGAAATCAAACTATCACAATGAATGTCAAAATGCAATACTTTGTCCATCGAATTAACGATGATCCATTGAATTAACAATGAACGACAAGGTATAATACTTTACCCATCGAATTAACGATGATCCGTTGAATTAACAACGAACGATAAAGTATAATACTTTATCTATCGAATTAACGACAATCCGTCAAATTAATGACGAACGATAAAGTATAACCCTAATGTGGGCGGCATTTAAACATGCATTTGATATCTTGATCTTCGGATAAATGAATCGTAGCAGCGATTGTGCTAATACCCTGTTTTGTAGCAGAATTTCGATACCCGGGGGTGAATTTATGGAATAACAGTTCGAACTCAGTGTATTTGTGAGAATTTGGTCGACGTAAAATGTTCAGAAGTCGAGTGCCAATGTCTGCTATTTATAGGTGAAATTTGGCTAGCTTACGGACCGTAAGCTTGACAATGTTGAGGTCCGTAAGGCATCATACGGACCGTAAGGTTGAGAGTGTTGCAGTCCGTATGGAATCAAAATAGGCTATAGGGTAGCCACGACTGAAACTAGCTTTGCTGAGTTGAAATTTTCGAAATTCAGTAACTTGACAACGAATTTTGAAGATAATTATCAACTAGGGTTTACCCCCCTTGAGTTTTAGGGGCCCTAATCCTGATTCTGAAAATTATGAAAATTTCAGGGTTTGTTCAGAATCACTTGGGTCTCTCAATTAGGGTTTCCTTTTAGACTAATTAATATAATAAGTATGACTTTTGATGAGAGTTGTTACATCGTCCTTCTTTCCATCCTTCCTTGCCCCTTGTTGGAGTTTCGGACATTCTGCTCTAATGTGCCCTTCTTGATGACAATTATAGCACGTCTTTGAATTTTCGGGGCACTTATAATACGGATGCCCCTCTTTCCCACATTTGTAGCACCCTTTCTTCCCCAACAAACATTCGCCCGAATGATGCTTCCCGCATGTCTTACAAGTTGGGATTCCGCTACCTGTCTTCCCTTTCCTGATCTGATCCTGATATTTTGCCTTTTTCAATGGGCTTGGGTTGGTAGGCTTCTCCGCCACCCTCTTTTCTCCTCGTTCGACCTGCCTTTTTAACTTGATATCCCTATCTCTTGCCCAGTCGATTAATTCATTCAATGTTGCACACTTGGAGGGATTTACGAACTCCCGATATTCAGCCTTTAACATAGCATGATAACGTATAATTCTCAACCTCTCCGTCCCCGCTATTTACCCACAAAACTTCACCTTGTCAAGGAACTTGTTTGTTATTTCGTCAATTGTTTCATCCTTTTGTCGAAGACGTAAGAAGTCTTCCTGAATCTTATCAATTGCAGATTGTGGACTATGATATTTCAGAAATGGCTCTTTGAACTCTTTCCATGTTAACGTTTGCACCTTATCATCCCCCAACTCCTTAGAATATGCATCCCACCAATCCTTGGCTTGAAGTTGTAGGAGGCCAGTAGCAAACATCACTTGATCCTCTACTTCACATCTACTTCTTATAAACACGGCCTCAGTACTTGAAATCCATCTTTGACAAGCTATCGGGTCAACTTCCCCCTTGTATGGAAAGGGTTTACATGCCATGAATTCCTTGTACGTGCACCTCTGAGTACTTTTCTTCATTTGCAGTTCATTAATCATTTCCTTCAATTCTTCCACCTTGGACGTTACTAGAGTATCGACTACCCCCAATACTTGACCTTCCACTTCTTGAGCTAGTCGGGGAATACTGGCTTCAATTGCTTTCTCTACTTCTTCCACAATCATCGTTCTCATTTCATTTCGACGTGCTTCATCGTCATCATTTACATTCACCCCATCAGCCATCTACATAAAACATTTATCTCATTCGTTAGATTTTCTTTTCATACATCTCTTCATCATATTGGAACTCGTGTTAGCATATTACATTCACTTTACGATGTATACTTTATACATTATCGTCCTTGACGATCATACCGTATCGTGTAGATCATAATCTTTGATCACAACAACTTACTTCATAAATCTTCTTCTGTACTTTTCCTCATCATTCATTCCTTGAGACTGAATTACATAACACATTTAATTTCATGCATTCTTATTGTATATAAAGCTATCCTTAGGATTTAATAAGAATTACTAAGGTTTGAGGGGCTTAAATTAAAGTTTTCATTGCTACCTGAAGTCCACCGTAAGCTACGGTTACCCTACCGTAGCTTACGGTATGCATTTTTGTATCTGGGCGCCCACCGTAAGCTACGGTGGCCACCGTAGCTTACGGTGGAAGAAAAAGGGCTACGGTGATACCCTACTGCCTTACGGCAGACATTTCAGTCGCACGGTCGTGCGTCCCAATCGCACGACCGTTCGGAACCTATAATCGTCGGGAGCACTGGCAGTGCACATCCAGTGCACTGATTTACCCGGAAACGCACGTCCGTTCGGCCAAGTGCACGACCGTGCACCGTGCCCAGCATTGATGGCTGGATTAATTCCTTTTTGACCCGTTTTAACCCCCAAACTGATCCGATTCATCCCACATTTTTCCACAACATTCCGTAACCATTCCATAACATTCCGTAACTAAATTATTCGTAATACAAAAAAAAAAAAAAAATTTCAACTTTTAAAATACTTACTTGCTTTGCGCCGCGGAACAAACACACACTTCTCACGAGCTTTCAGTTTGAGTTCAAGCACTTGATGCTTAAATCCCTCAAACTTAGGCTCTGATACCAACTTGAGAGGCCCACTTTTCGGTAATCAAAAAGAACAAGGGCTTCTTACCATTTTACAAAAAAATTTGACATGACCCATTCGTAAAGAAAACAATTCCCTGCTTTTAACAAAATCAATCAAGATACATTCCATGACACTTACAAAAGACGCTAAGTTTTTAAACCTTACATATTTCACCAAAACATTAAATCCAAACTATTCAAAATAAAGTTTAACTTCAAACTACTACCAACATCCTAGTAACTAGTTTAACATATACTACACCAAAATGATATTTTGACCCATTCAAAAATGAGCAACTTGAACCGGAAGCGCATAAACGTCGACATTGTGTGTGTGTTCGGTCCGAGCGCGCCAACATTTAAGCATGCGATTTACCTATCATTCATAACAACAAAACATTTGTTAGTTCATAATACATAACATTTGAATTCCTTTAATTTCGTGTCATTATTCGGCCCGTTAACATAACATATCACTTTACTAACATTATCACTTCCATTCGGAAACATTCATCATTCCGCTTTCCGATTCATTTGTAATGAACCGATACATACCATATCTTTCAATATACTTACATCGTTTAACCCGTTATGAACAAGTCAAATTCCCAAACATTCCATCCATTAATCTACTTGTCATTCCAACCCGTTAGACGGGTTATTTCTAATTTACATCAACATCATCTTTTTGGACCTTTCTCCATATAAACTCTTTGCATCTAATCAATCATGAATCATAAAGGAAACTTACACTAAATTCATAGTACTATATATTATCATTCATAATTCTACAAATAGAGCACATAAAGTTCATGTGAACTTACCGCGATCTTGTGATGCTTGTGATTTCGAGTGACTTGCGCCTTCTTCTTTCGCCGTGCCTACACGTCATAACTTCATATTTTAGCTTTCATAAACATTACTTCATACAAGTATCTTGATTTAGTCATCACGGCTTACATAATTTCACACACATCCATTCTTATTTACACCACCATTAAATCGAGAGTTCATGTCAAATTTTGACTAAATCATTCTTATGCATTTCATCAAACACATGGCGTGCGTATTAATTATAAAGCATGAAGTACAAGTAATTATAGCACATCTATCCTATTTCATCAATGGGTAAACATGATCTTTCACATTCAATTTCATAACCCTAATTCATATGATTTATACCAAATTACTTATTAAAACCACATTCTATAACACAATTTAACATCAACATCCTACAAATTCATCCATAGCTTTACTAACCTTCATTGTCTTACAACTTCAAGTGGGTTCTTCCCCAAACTACTAATGAAATCAAAATGGCACATAATACAACCTCTATTTGTTCATATCATCTAACATTTAGGCTCAATTTCATACAAAAATCATAGATTTCACATAACCCACTTCATAGAATTTCATAAAAACAAGAAATTAACTTACTTGGTAACAATTATAGTTAGGTGATCTTAGTTCCTAACTCATGCAACAAGAATTCAGCTTTCAACCCTTCTAATTTGTGGAAATTTTGGCCAGAATTGAGAACTAGGGTTTACCCCCTTGGCTCTCTCTCTCTCGTTCGCGCACACACCCACACTTAGAACACTGACAAATTTTTTTTTTATGTTTAATCTTCCACATTTTTCATTTTAAACCCCCATCTTTTAAAAACATGACACTTTTCAATATTACATACCAATCTAATAAGCTTTCATGCATATTTATAAAGTTTTGGATTTGCTAATAGTCATAAATCTTAAAAATGGTCAAATTTTCTATATTTACCATTTCTTTTCGTCATAGTATCGTGATTTTAACATTATATGAAATTTGGGGTGTTACAGATAGGAAACCACTGTTGTCTATTAACTGTTAAAAACTTCTGTTGCTTTCCAACAGACTTTACTAAGAACTGTCATCCATTATCTCCAACAGAGCTTGCCAGATGGATAGATAGTAACTATCAGATGTTAATCGACCCATGTTAAAAAGGTCAGTCAACAGAAATTACAAAGGTTAGTAAACAGATGTTAAGAGAATAATGTTATTAACAACATGTGTTCTCAGGATAAGCTTAATGCAGAGCAAGTATCAGATGCTTTCAAAAAGTTGTATTGCTTTCCAACAAACATTTCCTAACAACAGTTCCTCCATTATACCCAACATACGTTGCCAGGTTGACAGATGTTTAGTATCATCATAGATTTTGTAAAAATTCTTTGTAAACCACATTAGTAGTGGTTGTACAGACTCGTTTCTCTTTATCACAAATCAAAATTTTCAACCCCTTCCTACTTTTTACGAAGCCCAATGGTATCTACAGAAATATGAGATGCAAATTTGTCTACTCTGAAGAAAAAGCCAAGCTGATCTTAAAGAAAGTCTACAGATAGTTGTGGTTGTTGGTATTATCTCATTTGAGATAAATTATGGGATGGTGATGTATCAAATTTCTATATTTTGAAAACTTACGACTTACGAATATTTAAATTATAATCATGTATGCTTATCTTGTTATTTATATTAACTTAAACCTTTGTTGTACATTCTCCATGTATTTTAATTGGCTCTTCATGATACATTACAACTTGAATTATACTCTGTAAATTTACGGGCAGTGATGGATACTTAAAAGGCTTCAACAAATTTATGGACAGTCATCGACACTTAAAAGGCTTTTCTTAAAAGGTTTCAACAAATTTATGGGCAATCATCGACACTTAAAAGACTTTTCTTAAAAGGCTTCAACAAATTTATGGGCAGTCACGACACTTAAAGGGCTTCAACAAGTTTATGGGTGATCATTGTCATAATGTCACTTGAATTAACCTCTGACTACAAACAAATTCATGCACTCAACCTCTATTTAGATAAAGTCTGACAAACCAAAAGCTCTGTCAAACAGAAAATCTGTTCAAGCAAAGTCTGTTGTTCCAAACAACCTCATCTGATAAACACAAAGACTGTTATAGCAAATAACCTCTGCTGATAAACAAAACCTCTGCTGCTGAATATGAATACAAAAGCATCATAAAGCTAAAATATGTTGTTACTTAAAAGGCTTTTCTTAAAAGGCTTCAACAAATTTATGGGCAGTCATCGGCACTTAAAAGGCTTCAACAAATTTATGGGTGATCATTGTCATAACCTATCTGATACAAACCTCTGACTACAAACACATTTATGCACTCAAGCTCTATTCAGATAAAGTCTGCTGATAAACACAAAGGCTGTTATAGCAAATAACCTCTGCTGATAAACACAAAGACTGTTATAGCAAATAACCTCTGCTGATAAACAACCTCTGTTGCTGAATATGAATACAAAAGCATCATAAAGCTAACATCTGCTGTTGAAACAAAGGTCTGCCAAACATAACATCTGCTGATCATTCCCCAGTATAGATTGCTAACATCTGCTGTGACTTAATAGATGATGCAGTTCAACAGAGGATTTCAAACATCTGTTTACACACGCCTCATGATGAACATCTGCTGATAAACACCAACACGGTTCAAGCAAAGGTCTGCCAAAGAGAACCTCTGCTATGGACTAACAGATGATGCAGTTCAACAGAGAATGTTTAACAGCAGTGCTTTAACAGACCATGATCAACAGATGATAATATAATAACAATAATATTCAAACTGAAGCTCTGATGACATTAAATGCAAATTACATATCCCTATAAAGTTTTAAATTTCAAATTACCCTCCCATTTTAATGAAACATCAGTGGTTTGAATTTTGAATGAACATCAGTCGTTTCATAATTGAATGTGGGCCAGACCTTTGAAATTGAAAAGTGGGGCAGTGGTTTGGATGGCAGATCTTTGAATTATGATGTCACTATGCTCCTTCTATGCTTTAACAAACCATGATCAACAGATGTTAATATAATAAAAATAATATTCAAACTGTAGCAATTACATAACACGCCATTAATCGAATCAACATACCATTAATCGAATCAACATGGGGAGATTGTAATACATAAACTCTAGGGTTTGTCTTGAGAGATTGTATATACATAACATAACATTAATCGAATCAACATGGGGAACAGTCAATCATGGAAGCAACATAATTTTCATCATAGACACTGAAGTATCATAAAACTGTGAATGAATATACCCAATCCGAAATTGTTAGACATTTTCATAAATCTAACAACCATCATCGAAGCTGTAACAAAATCTAAACACCGATACACTAAACACTGTTACATAAGAAAAACTGATACATAAATACTGATGTTGAATCCGCTGCAGATACTGAATCACTGCTGTTACTGAGCAGTGGTTTTCCTTTGGTTGATCAGGCCTTAGGTACATAAGTGCATGTCTTTAACAGCTTTGTCTTCAACAGTGGATAGGTCTAATCAGTCTTTAAGTCCATCAGTCTTTATTACGAGCAGTGGTTAGTTATAACAGTCCTTGGCTATAGGATCAGCTGTTATAACCACTCAATAACCCTTTGAGAGGAAGCAAGTGTCCGTCTATTCAATTGAGAGGAATCATTACATTACATCCCTGTTGAAAAACAGAATCAATACATTTAGGGAAAATGGGTTTGAAAGATGATAACCCAACAGTGGAGGATCTCATTCGACAGCTCCGATAAATTCAATGGTATTCTCAAATAATGCTTCCTAGATTTTTGAAGACCGACAAAGACCAACAAATGTCCACAGTGATGCTTCTTTAGACATTTGTCGGTCTTCAAAAATCTAGGAAGCATTATTTGAGAATATCATTGAATTTATCGAAGATGTAGAATGAGATCCTCAACTATTGGGTTATCATCTTTCAACCCCATTTTCCATAGATTTATCAATTCTGTTTTTTCAGACCTCCCAAAGCCACCTATCCGCCTCCAAAGAAATCGAGATCGCTTGAAGCATAACCTGGACTTGCTGTCATTCCACCAGTTGAGTATTTAATCCCAATATACCAACTGAAAATCAATCTACTCGTAATCACACGGTACACCAATGCAAGCATCTGAATAAACAATAATAAATCAAAGACAAAATCAAAAGCTACAAACATATCAAACAAATTTCATAGAATCATGATTTATTTTAAACACATATACATCTATTTTTAAACACAAACAAACATTCCCTCTTCATCAATAAAGTTGAGATCCATTTTATAACCTTGATTACATTCGGAAGCTCGGCCAACGAACTCAAGACTTCAACACCAAATAACAAATCCAGCAAGATCTACCTGAAGAACATTTAGCATACAAACCTTCAGTTTGTGATAAAAAGAAAAAATAAAAAATATCTATTTTTAAACTACCGTTGGTCTGGATAATATTCAAATCGATATAAAACATGATGAATAAACAGACATCACCAGCTTTTCTTATGTCATTGGGATCTCTCCTTTTACAAACATATCAAAATCCATCTACTCGTAATCACATGGTACACCAATGCAAGCATCTGAATAAACAATAACAAATCAAAGACAAAATCAAAAGCTACAAACATATCAATCAAATTTAATACATTCATGAAAGAAATTAGGTCACGTATTGTTACCAGATTTAGCGAGAGAAGAATCCATGGAAGCATTGGAGAAGATGACGATTTGAAGAAACTTCAATCTGGAAAACATGTAACAAAGCTCAAGAAACCACGAAGAAGAAGAAGAATTGATTACAAAGTGTATTAACAATTACCAAAAAAATAACAATTACCTGATTTATTTTAAACACATATATATCTATTTTTAAACACAAAGAGACATTACCTCTTCATCAATAAAGTTGAGATCCATCTTATAACCTTGATCACATTCGGAAGCTCGACCAACGAACTCAAGACTTCAACACCAAATAACAAATCCAGCAAGATCTACCTGAAGAACATTTAGCATACAAACCTTCAGTTTGTGATAAAAATAAAAAATAAAAAAATATTTATTTTTAAACTACCGTTGGTCTGCATAATATTCAAATCGATGTTAAATGCAACGCCTCTGTCGTCTTCATCATCTTCTCTGTATCTACAGTTTTAGAGATAGAGAGTTGAGAGAGAGTAGATAGAGAGATTGAAATGGATTTTTGAAATTATGATCGAGTTTGGATTTGGGTTTGAATTTATATTTGAGAGAGAGAAGAATTGAAGCTCTGATGACATTAAATGCAAATTACATATCCCTATAAAGTTTTAAATTTCAAATTACCCTCCCATTTTGAAAAACATCAGTGATTTGAATTTTGAATAAACATCAGTGGTTTCATAATTGAATGTGGTCCAGACCTTTGAAATTGAAAAGTCGGGCAGTGGTTTGGATGGCAGATCTTTGAATTATGATGTCACTATGCTCCCTCTATGGCTGCCACCTCATCGGGGATGACATAAGAAAAACATTGTTGGACAGCCTCTCCTGCTGACACATCAGCTTTTCTTATGTCATTGAGATTTCTTCTTTTATAGAAAGTATAGATAGATTATTTCTTTAACAATGATTATTTACACCGAAATACCATTTAATATTGTACTTAAAATGTCCTGACAAGTTGGTCTAGTGGTTAGTCACTTGGTTTCTCTCATTGAGGTTCCAAGTTCAACTCCCACTAGCATCACTTTGAAGGACATTGGTGGTGGCAATGAAGTTTAGAACTAGGCCTCTCTAGAGGTTGCCAATTCGAAACTGAGCCGAACCGGGTTTTACCATAGTGGGCCTTCGGGCGGCGGGTTTTCCCCGGAACTGGTGGCTTGGTGGCTCGGGTATGCATCCAACTCTGACCGTTATGGAGGAGGGGATGCATTTGCTCGCTTGAGAGCATCCCCGTATGCTTATCCGGTGATTTTGTTAACCGTTCAAAAATAAATATTGTACTTAAAATAATTTGAAGTCACATCACTTTTGTAAAAATTCAAACACCCTACTACTAGTTAAAAGAAAAACGAAAGATGGTAATCAATCTAAAATAAATGAGACGTAACTTTTAAAGTATCTTAATATCTAAGTACTTAATCAAAACACTGATAAATTATATAAAAGTCTAGAAATATATTGTCCAAGCAACAAAATTAAACTATAATACAAATTACATGAACATAATTGGACTAATAATTCATACCAATAACAAATATGGTTTGGTAGTAAGATACAATTGGACTAATAATTCATACCAATAACAAATATGGATTGGTAGTAAGATAGTTTGTTGTTTAAAAAAATAGGTCACATAAATAGAAAAGTCCTAAAATTAAAAGGAATATTATCACACTCACGTCGTAAACAAAATAGAGATATCCATCAACTTCAAAATCCTTTACAAACAATACAAAAAAAAGTAATAATAATCAGGGGCGAAGCTTAATGGGGGGACGTCCGTCCCCCGGGATTTTTCGCTCAGTAGTGTTATATATGTAGTTTTCGTATAGAAATTTGTGGGTATATACGTTTTCACCCCCCCCCCCCCCCCCCCGGTTCTATAGAAATTTTTGGGTATATATGTTTTCACCCCTCGGCCGAAAAATCCAAGCTTCGCCACTGATAATAATACTAAAAAGACAGCTAATTTATCGCTTTGAGATGTACTCCAAACGATTTGTTATTTTACACTGTTTGCTTGACGTTATCATCAATCGTAGTGGAACATTAGAAGTTGAAATTTAAGTTTTTGGCAATAAGAAATAACAATTGGAAGAGTTTTTATTAAGATAGACTCGATTTTTTTCTTTAAAAAGAAAACTTTAATAGAAAATACCAACCCATAAAACGGGACGGCCACACAAGATTTACTCGAATTGTTATAATTATTTTATTTCAAGAATAAAAACTTCATTTTAAAAGAGATATATCCATAAAGAGATATATCCATAAAGAGAACAGCAGCTTGTCATGCCTAACCCGATGAGATTTACTCGAATTGTTATAATTATTTTATTTCAAGAATAAAAACTTCATTTTAAAAGAGATATATCCATAAAGACATATATCCATAAAGAGAACAGCAGCTTGTCATGCCTAACCCGATGGATTTTAGGTGAGAGAATTATGGGTCCTAGAACACATTAAAAACAAAAAATTATTTCAAGTGTTAGTTTTAATGTATTAATTGCTTGAAACATTATAACAAAAATATGTAATCATACATAAACTAAAAGTTGTTTTGGATAAAGATTAGTTGAATATTATTTGAAAGTTTTTTTTTTTTTTTTTTTTTTTTTTTTTTGTGAACGGCAAATTTGGATCACTGACGGACCACTAGAGTATCATCGTGCCACCAGCAGAACCACCCGATCATATCCATCTCCACTAGGCAATAATGCCTATACACCAATTCAGGAGGAAACCCAATAAATCTGGGAAAACCCCCTTTGTGGGAATCGAACTCATGACCTAATGGTCATAAGCCTTACCCCACCACTAAGATACCACTAGGCTATAATGTCATGGGTATTATTTGAAAGTTTTAGAAAGGAAAATTTATAACACAACTTTAACAAATTTACCTTTTGTTTATAGATTCAATAATTTGGACATACTTTAAATAATTCAAATAATTTCTTAATGGTCGTTATTGTTACAAAACACTTGATTTGTCAGAACTCATGTTAGGTTTTCCTACGAACTTTGTCCAGTGGATTCTACCTTCATCGAAATGACTACCGTAGGTAAAAGTCCTCTAACATAAATCATTTTAAAATATGTGTTTAAAAAAATACTATACTATACTGAAAGTATAGTCAAAGAAGGTGGAAAAGCACGCGAAAGCTTGTGAGGGTAATCAGCATGCCTTTGTCCTCCTAGCGTTTGACATGTTCGGCTCCTTGGCGTCGGAGGCGGTTCTGTTCTTGGCTAAAGTTCAACGTGTGGTCCACAACAACTTTTCGATCCCTCAGGGGCGATACTTTGTTTTTAGTATATTAGGGTTTTCTATTCAGAAGGGAATGATGATGCAGTTTGTTGCTCGTCTACCTGCTATCCTTATGTAATTTGCTCGTGTGATTGGAATGAAATAGCATGATGTAAAAAAAAAACTTGTTACTATTACCATTAGTGTTGGTTGCCCATAGATAATAGGAGAAACAAACTTCTAGACACATCTAAATTAGGGTACTTATTAGTTCATAGGGGTGTTCATGAGCCGATTCGATCCGATCGAGGGTCTGCTCATGCTCGGATTGAATTACAACCGATCCGATCCGATCGGATCGAATTTGCAAAACCGAGCACAAAAGTGATGCTCATCCTCGGATTGAATTTGAATCGATCGGATCGTTTTCGCTCGGTTTTGCTCAGTTTTTATCAAATCCTAAAAAAATCGAGCGGATCGTTTTCGCTCGATTGAATTATAAGGCTGCGTTCAACAAAAACAAATCCTAACAAAATTAAAACATGTCCAACACTTTACTAACAAAAGCAATACATAACTAAAATCATGATTTTAAAAATGTTTGAAATACAAATTGTCAAGAAGCACAAAATAAAGTTCGAAATATAAATTATCATTTAGTTTAAAAGCCATAAACTTCTTCTTTAAGCTTGATCATCTCCATCCACAAAATTCCACTTCAAATCAACATATAACCTATAAACACAAGCATTAAACAAAACCATTAAGTTCTACACGTTACATAACAACTTTTATGGTTTGTTAATTATAAAAATAATTCGAGCGAAACCGAGCGATCGACGAGCGAGCGGACATTTGCTCATGCTTGGATTGAATTTGAATCGAACCGATCCGAGCGGCTCATTTACAAACTGAGCAGGAATCGAACGAGCATTTTTTCGAGCGATCGTCGAGCGATCCTCGATCGTTGAGCAGTTTGGACAGCTCTATTAGTTCATGTCTGGTAAAAAGTAAAAATAATTTTTTTTTGTTAAAAAAACTATACTTTTTCATATTAATTTATTGTATTTAATTATAATGTTTTAAGTTCGTTATTATGCCATGTATTTTCGGATGGACCTCAAACTTTAACTTTTTTTTTTGAATTAGATTTAAGTTAAATCACATAAATTATGCACACCTTACAATATTTGAAAAACAAAACAAAGACCATTTCGACCAAATTAATAAAACCTTTAAATACTCTTTATTCAACATTAAGTAAATAACATGCAACCAAAATCAGTAAAACAAGTTTAGATTGAAAATTTAACATCGCTTTTAAAATAAATAAATAAATAGGTTGTTTTTAACGCCTAAGAAATTTTATTCAAAAAAGGCTAGCAAGACACAATAAATAGGTTATTTAATTGTTGCTTTCCTGATAGAATTACGCGATGATCCTCTTAGATGCCAGCTGGTGAAGGCTACCAGTCAAGCTGGCTCTTTAATCCTACGTGGAGATAGTGACTTTCTATTGTCGAAGAAAACTCTAAGCCAATTAGAATTTTTTTGGGTTGTGTTAAATATACCCTAAGACTAAAGGGAGTGGAGCGTCCTTTTAGAGGGCGTTTTGCGACACGTGGCGTCACGTCAGATCAGAGGATTTTGAGCAAAAAAGGGGGCGTGGTGTTTGGGGCGGCTTGGGGCGTCCTTTTAGAGGGAGAATTCTTGAAATTTTGTGCCAATTTTGATTTGTGTGAGAGGAGTGGCGACGAGAAGAGGACGCCCAAAGGGGGACGCCCCATGGAACGCCTATGGGGGGCGGTGTTGGGGGCGGCTTGGGTAGGGGGACGCCCCACTCCCTTCAGTCTAAAGTCAACATTTTTTTTTACATTTTTTTGTCGCAAGTCAACTTTTCAAGTTCCCATAAACATATATTTGTACTAAAATTCAAGTTCCCATAAACATATTTTTGTACTAAAATTGATTTAAACATATTTTTGTACATAAACATTACGTGTTACACGATTTTTTTATCAATAACATATGTTCTGTTTATGCGAAATGCATGTTTTACGAAAAGAAAAATGAATTTTATAGATATTAGTATTGAAAGGTTAGTTAAGTAACTTATTTGGTTAATTGAAATGGTTCTACAGTTTCGAAACAAAAGTCTTAATAGTGTTTTTCTTTTCTTTTTTCTATGTTTCGTGATATAAGTAAAATTAATAATTTCATCTTTATTAAATAAAAGGCTATTTCATAAACTGTTTGAATTGGATGTTTGTAATTTATAATACACCAATTTTATAAACTTGAGATTTAAAATATCATTGTATGAAATTCTCGATTCTATAAATATGACCAACTATCAAAAAAAAAAAACTAATGGGGTTTGAGTGTTTCACGGTTGTGTTAAATAGACGCCAAAGTCAACTTTTTTTAACTTTATAATGAACTTTTTCACTTTCGTCTTTCGTGTTTATAATTTTTTTTTTGAAAAGATAACTTTATTAAAAACCAACCAACCGCTCGAAGCCGAGCGGCCACCCCCAAAACATTACATATTTACAAATCTACACCAATTCTTCCAAGATAACCTACTATCTTTCGATCTATTACACTACCAAACATAACCCAAAGATCTAAGAGCATTCTCATCCAAACCATCAAAATATGTGAGGGGTAGTTTTTATATTATAAAGGGTATAAAAAATGGTTGTGAGTGGAGAAGAGAGAAAATGTTACTGTTCATCTGTATATTTGGGGGGACACTGTTCACCCTGTATAATTTTTTTTAATATATATTGAAAGTGGTTGTGAGTGAAGGAGAGAGAAAAATGTAATGATAATATTATTTAATTGAAAATGAGAGAAAAAATATTTGTTTTTAGTGAAAATATATTGATATAGGAGTTGTTTTTTAGTGGAATGTATGTATAATTTGATGGATTGGATGAGAATGCTATAATGTCGCTAAAAACCTCGTTAATGACAAACGAGAATGGCGATGCCGTGAAACACCTCCTTTTTGATACCTTCCAAGCCGACCCAAATTTGATGTTTTGCACCAGGCTTGAATTTTTTGCCAAATAACCGTCGACACACCACACAATGTGAACAAATGATCCACCGATTCAACGCCCGAGTTACAAAGCGGACATGAGCTATCTTCAACAAAAGTATTTCTCCTCATAAGAGCCTCCCTGGTCGGGATCCTGTCCTGCTCGGCCCTCCAAGCAAAAACATTGCACTTCCTCGGAAGCCACCAACACCACCCCCGAACAAACTGGGAGCTAAAATCTTTATTAAGATCAAGCATGGACTTTACCGCTTTAACCGAGAACCCCTCCAAGCCGAAACCCAGCCACGTCCACCTATTTTCATGTTTATAATAAAGTGTCTTGATTATTTATTTATTAATATTGATATTAATACTAATAATAGTATAACAAAATATAAAAAAGTAACAAAAGTATTTTAAAAGAAAATAACATAAAAAAACATGATTATTACTTTTGACTTTAGAATAAAATAATGTATTAAAGTAGTTAATCATTACCAAATTTGACTAATTTGATATATTAATCCATATGTTGGGTCTATTTATCACACCCCTTGTTAAATACACCTAAAAAGTCAACTTTTTTCATTTTTCCCATAACTTAGCTGCCCATTTCAGTCAATTTTTCTAGTTTATTTCAATTTTCTATAAAGTAACTTTTATATGGTCAATGGAACAATTTCCATATACTTTAACCTGCACCAGATCATAAACCCTTTTTTTTTAAACGAGATCATAAACCCTTAACTACACCAAAACTTGCTAACAGGGAACAAGATTTTAACCCAAATATTATACCACCCGCCGTGTAGAGAGGAATTTAAGTAACGTGTCTACACTTATGACTATTTACAACGCATGCAACAATATTCGCATGGTTGATCAAGTAAGCATGTCTGCGGCTAGATGGGAGACCATGTATAGGTGGCGTCTAGAATTATATACCCAACTTTATCGTCGTGAAAGTGGTTTTGTCGATCTAGGTGATTAATTGTTTTAATGTTTGCACGTTTACTGTTTTATTAGAGACTCGTTATTTATTTATGATTAACTTTTTTCACTTTCGTATTTATAATAAAGTGTCTTGATTATTTATTTATTAATATTGATATTAATACTAATAATAGTATAACAAAATATAAAAAAAATAACAAAAGTATTATAAAATAAAATAAGATAAAAAACATAATTATTACTTTTGACTTTATAACAAAACCTAATTATTACTTTTAACTTTATAATAAAATAATATAATAAAGTAGTTATTCATTACTAAATTTAACTTTTGGGTATATTAATCTTTATCTTAGGTAAATTTATCACACCCCTATTTAAATATTGAGACAAATAGGAGTAACAATAGTGGTGTATGGTATAAAGCTTCTAGGTTCTTTACGACGTCATCACATCGTGTCATATGTTACATAGGGGGCTTTAAAGTTTCTCCATTTAACTTGCATGCAATGATTTAAAGTAATCATCATCATTACCTAATTATTATTTTTTTATTTAAATTTAAATAACATGAAAAAAATATAAAACTCATAATTTAAATAAAAAAATACGTCACTAAAAAATACAATGCTTAAAAGGTTAAACTAGGTTAAACTAAAAATACACATCATCAATCGTCGTCTCCTCCTTGTTCACGATCAAACCATATGTGCTTAGTGATCAGCTCAAAGGTTAAGGTGTGTGTCCCTGTCACGTATTCTCGCTTGGATAACTTCTTTTTGAGCGTATGTGAGTAGTGGGTTCATCGGTTGGTTACCTTCATTATAACTCTATGCACAAAACGCTCTGTCCGAGTCCTCCAAAATCATGTTATGCAAGATGATGCATGTATACATGACATTTCTCATTTTACTCTTTTCAAGTATCCTCGACAGTTAGGCAATGATAGACCATCTCTTTTTAATACACCGAAAGCCCGTTCGACCTCTGTTGGGATTGAACCCTACAGAGGAACATT
Source organism: Helianthus tuberosus (assembly GCA_030545235.1). Classification (NCBI taxonomy): domain Eukaryota; kingdom Viridiplantae; phylum Streptophyta; class Magnoliopsida; order Asterales; family Asteraceae; genus Helianthus; species Helianthus tuberosus. The sequence goes on along the minus strand of CM060351.1, from coordinate 79,630,405 downwards.
TGATTAAAGCCAAAATTGGATCAGAGCAGTGGATCCAGAATAAGCAGATGCTGTATTCAATCTTTCCCCTTGAAAGTGGTTCTAACAACTGATGACCTCCATCCACTGTTTGTCTACAACTGTTGTCATTCAACAACTGATCAAGTCTAAAGACCGATGAAGACTAAAGCACTGATGCATAATCTACTGATATGGGTCAAGCACTGCTGAAGATATAAAGTACTGCTGGAGTCACAACAGTGGAATGAGAAGCAGCAGTTTAGTTTATTCTTTGTATTGTAATGTAATCAGTGGTTAAGATAACAGCGCTTGTATAGAACAGTAGTTGTAGGTTGTTAGGAAGTTAGATGTCACTTTCATGGTGACGTCAGCAAAGATGCTTCAGTGGTTTGTTCGTGCCTATAAATAGAACAGTACCCTGTACTGTTCTATTAGCTCTTTCATCACTTGTCATTCTGTACGAACAAACTATTGTGAGCTCAGGCTGAGGGGGAGTTTGTAATACATGCATGCATTTGTAATTGAAGATTGAAATAAATTTAATCATTCGGTTCAAAGTTAAACATGTATGTTGAAAGCAATTCTCCTGTTTGATTGTGTGTGAAAGTTTTGTTTCCATTTGATTCCGCTGCAATTCTCATTCATCTTCATAATTATAAAACAAAAACACAATAATAAGAAACTCAGATCCTAACAATTGGTATCGGAGCTTGGACAGTCAAATTTGATCTAACAGTCATTTTGACATAAATAGTTCAGCTCATAATCGTTGATACTGTTAAATTGTTCGTTTCGTTGAAAAACACAGTAAGGGTTATTTACGATCAAAGTTGATTAACCAGTGCCTGTAAAACAACCAGGATGACGTCGCAATCACAAGATATGAACAACAGCATTGGTTCTCTCTTCAAACCACCCATGTTGAAAAGAAATGAGTACAACATCTGGCAGAGAAGGATGGGTCACATCCTGGCTCAACAGAATACCGGATGTTGGAAGTCGGTTATCTTTGGACCCCATGTTCCACTGGTGCCGGTTGTTGAGGATCCAAAGAAGTTCGAACCTAAGAAAATTGAAAACTATACTGAACAGGATTTTCAGAAAATCGAACTGGATGCCAAGGCATTTAGCATTGTTGCATCTGCACTCCCGAATGAGATCTATGCTGGGCTGTTACACTGTAACAGTGCCAAGGAATTATGGGATGCACTTAAGGAACAATTTGGGGGGACTGAAGAAGTAATTGAAAACAACAGGGAAATTTTGAACCAACAGTATGAAACCTTTTGTCACATCAAGGGTGAAACATTAACTCAGCAGTTTGAGCGATTTAGCTGTCTCATAAGTGAACTTAAGCTTGTTAAAACTGAATTTCCAAAATCAACTATTAACAGCAGGTTTTTAAGATCACTTCCTGAAAAATGGGATACTATAGCTTTTGTGACCAGAAACTCTGTTGAGTTCAAAGATCTGACCTTGACCCAACTTCATGGTAGACTCCTGACCTATGAAAGAGAGTTAAACCAGAAAAAGAAGTTGCAAGAGTCTGGAAAAGTTGCAGATGACTACTCATTTGGTAACACAGCTCTTCTGGGTCAAGAAGAGTCTGGCAGCAGTAAGGATCAGAGTTATGATCATTTTATTGACATAACTGCTGGTGCAAATTTCAACTCTGATCCTCACTCGTCCAATTTTTCTTTCACAACAAATGGAGAAAGCCAGAACTCTGATAATTTGTGCTTTGAACTCAATGTTTTACAGCATTTTGATCCAACTGACCTTGAAGAAATGTACATTTTGCATCAACTAGCATTGCTAAGTGTAAGAACTAGCAAGTTTTACAAAAGGACAGGGAGAAAATTCCCAGGGTTACATGGGAATTTAAAAGTGGGGTTGGATAAGTCTAAGATCAAGTGCTATAAGTGTAATAGGCTAGGTTATTTTGCTAGGGAATGCAGGAATCAAACCACTGGACCAATTATTACACATCCCAGCTCAAACCCTAGACCACAAAATGACCAAAGCACTGTGCACTATGCCCAATATACCCCTGCTGCCCATGTTAACACTGCTCACTATGCACATCCTGCAACCCCTGTTCATGTGCATTATGTTCAAACCACTATTCCCCAAATTCAGTATGTCCAAGCCCCTGCTCCTCAGGTTCAGGTGCAACAGGTTGCACCTCAACAAACTGCACCAACAGTGGTTCAACCAGACCAACAAAGGTTTTTCACACAAGGGTTGGTTGACTGGAGCAGTTTACCTGAGGAATTAGGAGATGAAAATTTTGCACTCTATGCTCAAAGCACTGTTTCTGGTAATGATATCTGCTTTGTAGAATTGGAGACCATACAGGAGGGGCTGGAAGCTGAAGAAGAATAGTCAAGTGATGAAACGGTGGACAAAATAGCTGAAGCAGTGGTTACTGCTGTTGGTGATGAAGTACTATTGGGAGAAAGTTCAAAACCCCTGTTGGAACCACTGTCCGACCCTTTGTCCAAAGAAGAAGAAGAAAAGAAAGAAGGTGAAAAAGAAGAGAGAGCTGAAGAAGAAAGGGATCATACATGTGATTGTGCCATGATGGCTGCATCCAAGGTATCACCTCAAGTTCTTCAAAATCTGTATTCAGACAAATGCATCATAGCATTTGCTAACATTACAGAGGTGAATGAAAACCTTAGGGATAGGGTGTTAACTTCTGAAATTCAATTTGAAAAGTCATTAAAAGAACTGAAAAACAAATTGAGTGAAAAAGAAAGTGAACTTTGTAGCATCAAACAAGAGCATAGCATAACCAAGGACCAACTCCAGACCATGATAGAAAAATATCATGCCTACAAAAAGGAGTTGGAATCCACCCAGATCACTTGTGAAAAATGGGTGGAATCATGCAAAGGTTATAAGGTCATGCTTGAGAAATAGATCAAAAGCAATGTAAAATTTGGTGTAGGTTTTAGAAAACATGACCAAGTTGAAAACAATGCTGCAAATGAATCTGGTTTTGTTGAAATCATTCCCACAAACAAGGATGGCCAAGAGGTTAAAATAACTGACAAACTTGGTAACAAGATCACTCTGGAAAGATCTGTGGGGTCCTCAACTTTTAAGGAAATTGAGAAATACCAATTTAAACCCACATGGTCTGATGAGTGTGACATCCTTGAAAACTTCAAGCCCATGGACTTCACAACCACTGATGGTGTAAAAGCTCCCAAAGCAAAGGTCATTCCTCTTAAAGACATCCCAACAGTGGTTCAAAACTCTGTTGCAAAGGAGTTTGAGAAGAAGAAAAGAAAAGCAAAAGTTAAAAACCTGTTTTGTGATTTCTGTGAAAAGAAGAATCGTCTAACAAAAGATTGTTTTCATCTAAAAGCATATGATATTAACAAAACAATAGTTATTGAGCCTGCTAAGAGCTGCACCATCTGTGGCAAATCAAATCACATCACTCAGGAATGTGTGTATCTCAAATCCTTTGAGGTAAAAAAGAATGAGTACACTTCAAAAACATCCTTGAGTTCATCAAAACCACCTTTCAAGAGCCAACCACTGTTCATGCCAGTCCAAACAGCTGTTACCAAACAGCTGAACCAAACCTCTGTTGTAACATCCCGAAATTTTTAAATCAATTATTTAGAATATAATGTTTCTAAATAAACTAGTGAACTAACTAGGATTTAAAATAACCTAGTTAAGTAAAAGCCTTGTAGGGACTTACAATGGGTTAAAACACTAAGTATTAGAACCAAATGATAGTTGAGGGGCTGAAAGTGTTTAAATTAAAACTAATATTAATAAAACAAGGAAATTAAAAACCAAAAACACAGTGTGGGCGTGTGTGAAGATCAAGCCAGGCAAGGGAGGGGCGACCAGGGTTCTTCAAACCCTAAAACTCCACAAATCCTAGAAATTGAAGGTCCAAATCAAGTTCTAAACGAAAATCGAACATAGATTAGTGATCCCCATTGCAAGGAGATCATAAGGTATGTAAAATTTGATAAGAATTCTCTACTTGAAATTCTCATGAATTTAGAAAATTAGAAATCTGGTGATGCATGTTTGTTTTATGGATAGAATAGGAATGATATAGAGTCTAGGAGTAAACCCTAGACAATGATGTGTGAAATCATGGCTTATTTCTGAAAATTTCATGAACACATTGAAGGTGATTCATGGGTTTTGTGAGAAATTGATAAACACTAGGGTTTTGAGCATTATTCTAGTGTAATGTAAATGATATAAAAATCTGCCCTTAAAGTGTTTGTGAAAATGCCAAATAGAAGGCAAATTGTTGAGCTATAAACAAAAACGCATAAATTGTACTAAATGATAAACTATGCGTTACATGTGAAACAAAGGGTTCTAAATACAAGGTGATTGAACTCTATAGGAAAGGAAGCCGGAGCTTCGAGCGGACAAGCCGGTGTTGATGCAAGACTAAAGGGTGTGCTTTGAAGGTATATAACTTGATTTGTTACATTTGGGTAAATTTGATAACTAGCTTATGTGTAGATTGAATCGTAGAACAAAAGTGTGTTGATCTAAAGTGATGATATTCGCTATACTGAATAAGAATTGGTTAGAACTTGTTGGTAGTCATCATAAAGGAGGATTCCGTAAGATGAGTCAAACGGGTCGAATAATCGATTAATGCGTGGCAAATACTTCGTAATATAGTTAATTGGTCTTTTGTTATTGTTGATAAAAGACATAATAGGCTACGAGAAATTAACATGTTGGCTGTTAGAATGAGAAATCCGAGAATTGGGTTTGGACAAAACAAACAAAAAGTCCAAAACACAAACTTGCAGGGACTACCGTAAGTTACGGTATCCACCGTAACTTACGGTAGAGATCAGAAATTTACGGTGGTTTTCTACTGATTTACGGTAGACCAGAAAGTTCAAGTAACTACCGTAACTTACGGTAGATACCGTAAGTTACGGTAGAGTCCTGGAATTTCTATAAGTTTTTGCATATTATAGTTAATCGAATCCGTTTTGATTGTAGTTTCGATTATGTAATATTTATAAGAACTCTAACACTAAGATTTGTTAAAAATCTTCAGTTTTCAGGTTTTGCAAGTATGTGGACGATGATCAAGCATGTTTTGAAGAACCGAACACGAACTTTTGAAGCTTCCGCGTTATCTAACTCTAATAGACAATGTTTTTTTTTTTGGAAATGTAGACTATTTGCTAAACAACTTATGAATGTTTGAATTAGTCGTTAGTTGACTAATGTTTTGCTACTTATGAACTTTATCTATGGAACTTATGTTATAAGTTGGACATCTTTTATATAAAATTGTATGAATTATTATTAAATTCAAGTAGTAATTAGAAGGGTGTTACATCTGTTAAAAGAGATGTTCAGATGACTGATGCACCCCCTGCTAACCAATACCGAAGAGGTAAAGGTCAACCACCATACCCAAGGGTCCCACATGTTTATGAAGCCCACAAAAGGCCTTCTAAACCAAGAGTGAACAGGCATCCCTTTGGGTATCAACAGCTGATAGGGCAAGACCCCTAACAGTGGTTAGAGAAAAACAGTTCCAAAACTGTCCAAACCCCTGAGCTAACCACTGTCCATCCACCTGAACTTAACATAGACATTGTTGAGACCCCATCCAAAGCCTTATTGGATTTGGAGACCCTAATGAACTAACTTTTTACTTGATGTGCAGGGAGCTTCTGCATGCTTAGATGGTCTTTGGTATGTAGATAGTGGAGGCTCCAGGCACATGACAGGATGTAGAGCCATACTCAAAGATTTCAAAACTCATGGAGGGGGGATATATCCTTTGGTAATAATAGTAAAGGGAAGGTGATGGGGTCTGGTACAGTTCAGTCTGGTAATGTTAAGTTTGAAAATGTCAATCTGATAGACAATCTAAAATTCAACCTCCTAAGTGTCTCACAAATGAGTGATAAGGGCTATGGCTCATTCTTTACCAAGGAGTGTTGTAGGATTGTTGGACCAGAAATGGTTAAAAAGATTGAAGAAATAATAAAAAATGGAAAAACCCAACTTTTTTCTCAAAGGAGTGGCAATGTTTATGTAGTTGATATGTTAAAAGAGAGCCCCAGGACTGATGCCTGTCTGTTCTCAGCTGCCTCTAACAAAGAGACAAAATTATGGCACAGAAGATTGGGGCACACAAATCTCAAGACAATCACTGCTTTGTCAAAACAGGGATTAGTAAGAGGTTTACCTGTCCTGAGCATTGTTTTTCCTGCCTAAAAGGAAAACAACATAAAAGCTCATTTAAGTCCATTAAAGAGTCCAAAACAACCAAGTGCTTGCAAATGCTTCACATGGATTTGTTTGGCCCAGTTAAAGGCATGAGTCTTAGAAAGAAAAGATATTGTTTGGTTATTGTAGATGACTTTTCTAGGTTTACATGGACTTATTTCTTACATTCCAAAGATGAGACTGCAGGCATTCTGCAAGACTTTGTTACACAGGTTGAAAAGTAGTTTGACTTGCCAGTAAAAACCTTCAGGGGTGACAATGGCACAGAGTTCAGAAATAAGGAGTTGGATGATTTCTGTGTGTCAAAAGGAATTGTAAGGCGGTACAACATTCCAAGAACACCAGAACAAAATGGGGTTGTTGAAAGAAAGAACAGGACATTGATTGAGGCTGCCAGAACCATGCTTGTTGATTCAGGTTTGCCATTAACTTTATGGGCAGAGGCAGTAAACACTGCTTGCTATGTCCAGAACAGAGTTTTAATCAACCCCAGGCATCAAAAGACTGCTTATGAACTGCTGTATAAAATAAAACCACTGATCTCATATTTCAAAGTTTTTGGCTGCCCATGTTTCATTTTAAACTTAAAAGATTCTATCTCAAAGTTTGCAGCCAAAATTGATTGTGGTTATCATCTGGGATACTCAACCACTGTTAAGGCCTACAAAGGGTTCAACACAAGGACTAAGACAGTGGAAGAGACTTTGAATGTGAAGTTCAATGAACTTTCATCAATGAAAATCCCTGCAAACCCTGCAGAATTATTTGATCTTGATAAATTCACATTTGAAAATGTTTCTGTCAAGACTAACAATGCAGGTCCATCAGAAAATCCTCCATCGGACTATGGATATGAAGTCATCATTCCACAACAAAAGTCTGCTTCAATTGGAAGAGCAGCAGATGTTCAAAACAGCCGTCAAAGCTCAACCACTGCTACCTCAACAGTTGTTGACCAAAGTAGCCCATTAACCCCTGCTTCCACATCATCAAGCACTGTTGATAAAAATCTTCCAATAGTGGATAAAAATCAACCTGCTTTCACACCAGTTCCTCCTATTCCTCCACCTCCATTTGAAACCACTGCTGGATCATCAAAGTCACCAGCAGAGGTTAGCTCAGATGATTCACATCTGCAGCCCTCACCCTTAAATGCCATTGTTCCATACAAAGGAGAGTTAATCTTCTTGAAGTCTCATCCACCTGACCAAATCATTGGCAACATCAGTGAAGGGGTGCTAAAAAGAAGCCAATCCTAAAACATCTGTCTTTTTGCTGGTTTCCTATCTCTCCATCAGCCAGTCAAGTACCAAGAGGCACTAAAAGACAACAGCTGGGTAGAAGCCATGCAAGAGGAGCTCCAACAGTTTAGAAGACAACAAGTTTGGGAGCTTGTACCACTGCCAAAGGGTGTAAGTCCTATTGGCACAAAGTGGGTCTTCAAAAATAAAACTGATGAAAGGGGTATTGTTGTCAAGAATAAAGCAAGGCTCGTGGTTCAAGGGTTCAGACAGGAAGAGGGCATTGACTATGATGAAACTTTTGCCCTTGTAGCAAGATTAGAAGCTATCAGATTATTCCTGGCCTTTGCTGTCAACCACAACATAAAGGTGTTTCAAATGGACATAAAATGTGCTTTCCTCTATGGTAAAATTCAAGAAGAGGTATATGTTTGTCAACCTCCAGTCTTTGAGGATCCATTTAATCCAAATCATGTCTACAAGCTAAATAAAGCTTTGTATGGCCTGAAACAAGCACCAAGATCCTGGTATGAAACTCTTTCCACCTTTATTCTTTCCATTGGATTCACAAGAGGTAAAATAGACAAAACATTGTTTTTAAAATGGAGAGGGAACGACTTGATGATTATCCAGATTTATGTGGATGACATTATTTTTGGAAGCACATGTACTAAAATGTGTGAAGAGTTTAAGCAACTCATGACAGCTGAGTTTGAGATGAGTGCAATGGGTGAACTCCAGTACTTTCTTGGTCTCCAAGTAAGGCAACTGCAAAATGGTACTTTCATCCATCAAGGCAATTATGCCAAAGAACTTTTAAAGAAATTTGAGATGGATGATTGTAAACCATGCAGTACACCCATTGCAACCACAAAAATTGTCATGTCTGAAGAAAAGGATGATTTGGTTGATCAAACTCTTTATAGAATCATGATTGGGTCTTTATTGTACCTAACTGCATCTAGGCCAGACATCATGTTTGCAACATGTGTTTGTGCAAGATCCCAATCAGCCCCTAGAAAGTCAAACCTTATTGCTGTAAAAAGGATATTCAGATACCTAAAAGGTGCTCCCACACTTGGTATCTGGTATCCAGCTGATGGAAATATCAAGCTTTCAGGTTTCTCAGATAGTGACTTTGCTGGATGTGACAAAACAAGGAAGTCCACTTCAGGAGGGTGCCAATTCCTAGGCAGTTGCTTAGTGTCTTGGCAAAGCAAAAGGCAAGCAGTTGTTTCCACATCCACTGCTGAGGCAGAGTATATAGCTGCCGCAAGTTGTACAGCCCAACTGTTATGGCTTCAAAATCAACTGCTGGATTTTGGTATCACTGCCTTAAAGACACCACTCATGTTGGACAGTCAGGCAGCAGAAAATATCATCAAAATCCAGTATCCCATTCAACCACCAAGCACATTGATATCAGACATCACTTTGTGAGAGATTGCTATGAAAAAGGTTTGATTTCTTTGCATCATGTTCCAACTAAAGATCAGCTGGCAGATGTGCTAACAAAAGCATAAGACACATCCACCTTTGAAAGCTTGATCTCTAGGATTGGCATGCTGAACATGGAATAACAAGCAAAATCTTGTTCTTCTATAAATAAAAGCATTAAAATGTTTTCAGAAAATCAATATCTCATCCTTAAAAATAGCTAAAAATGAAAATTTTCATTAATCCTTAAAAGTCTGCCATAACCACTGATTTGGTTCAAACATCTGTTTTGATAATATTGTCCACTGCTGAAAGTCAACCACTGTTCCCTCATTTCCTTGTTAATCACTGTTGTTTAAAATCAGTGTTTTAACCCACTGATAGGCTATCCACTAATAGTTGAAAATCAGCCACTGTTCTCATTATAACCGATGAGGGTTTGCATGAACATATGAAAACATTCGGCGTTATTCCAACGCCCAACCATAGCAGCTCCTGTGAAGACTTGAAGATGGTCCTCTGGATCTTCCAAACCATCGTATGTCTTAACATTAGATGGCATTTTTATCTTTGTTTGGAAGACATAGTTGGCTATTTCTTCGGAAAAGCATGATAATGAGCTGGGCTTATAAGCCATGGAGGGTATATCAAGATTTGCTCCTGCTCCACTGGTGGTAACACCTGCCTGGATGTTGGGTTGGGTTTGAGCTTGTGACCAACCTGGGCAGTTTGCCACATTTGGTTTCCCATAAGCTGCTGGCTTAGTTGGGCCAAGAGAGCTGCTATCTGGGGATATTGAAGACCGTACAAGGGGAAACCCTGTTGACTACCAGTAGGTGGTGATAGACTAGCAGCTACGGCTCTGCTAACCAAGGGTAACGATCGAAGGGCTTCCTCGAAGATAGTTGGTGGAGAAGGAGTAGCTATCTGAGCCTGTTGGAGGAGCTGTTCAATGGTGTATTCTGGGTTTCTTGGGAGCATAATAGGTGAGCTAGCAGGATAGCTCCCCGGCCCGAGTGATCCGCCGGGCATAAGGTATGGATGCGGGTGAGAACTGGGTCCTGTTCGAGTAATACTTGGTGATGTTGTAGTGCACAACGGAGAGGGCATAGGGGAGAGTGCAACTTCAGGCTCGTCAGAAGACAAACGTACTCTGACCCCTTTTGTCCGTTCTTCTTGGACGTACCCGTGCAAGAGGTCTCTTAACACTATGAAATTATTCCTTACTCCCTCTGGGGTTATTTCAATGGTTTCAATCGGGAAGAGAACTTCACTCGGTGAAGATGGATTAACTCATGTAGAGGGATGAGTTTGTACCTGTTGTGCATCCTGTGTCACCGGTGCGACATGAAGTCCGTGCGGGTTGGTGGAACAACTATCTACCCCCGGAGTAGCAGGAGGGCTAGATCGAGGCACATAACTGCTTGAAACTTCTTTTGGATGATGATCCCTTCTGGCCATAAATGAAGGTAACTTAGGAACAGGGTTGTACTACCGGAAAACTGTTCTAAGTAGCGCAGCCCCACGGTGGGCGCCACTTGTTAAAACAACAAGAGTATGACAGGGGAAGGTCCATGATCCACTCCAAAAGACAGCTCCTTGATCAGAATCTGAAACCAAACAACACCGTTAGCCTTAACGCGAGAGGGGGCCTCCCGCGTTTGAACTCTGGCGTGAGAATCAGTGGATTGATCTTTAAGAGTCTAAGCAAAAGAAAGGATAAGAGTTTAGAGTGAGAGAGTGAGTGAATAGTCTAACTTTTGGCTGGGATAAGACTCCTCTTATATAGGCGGACTGGTCTGCCCAAGGAGCCTTACTCCAGCTGTGCACCTTCTATTCCAGGTAGGGTTATCCATCTTGAGATTGCTTGCAGGTTTGACCTTTACCTCTTTAGGTATAATTCAGGTTTTATGTGTCTCGAGGACACTTTTTGCTTTATAAAAGTTTGTCCTTTCGTCTTGACTTGTTCATTTCAAGTCCCGAGGTTGAATAGTAACTTTGGCTTCCTATCAACTATAGGCATATCAGCTCCTCCTGGTCAGGAGCTTCAAGCTTCTGACTTTCAGCTTCTTGTTTTGTGTTTCAGCATTGCTTCTTTATTTGTTTGTTGACTTTGACTTTACTGACTGGGATCTCCAAGTACCCACGTCATCAGTAGTGTAAATTCTTTCTTCTCTCAAATCACAATTCTCTTATCATAATTTCATAATTTCACATTTTCACTTTCCTTCTATAAAAATCAATTTGATTCATTAAGTTGCCAAAGGAAAAGGTTGCTTAACATGAGGAATTCTAAAAGGAAATTACCTTCCAATAGAATCTAGATATTTCCTTGGAGCAATGATCATAAAATTAAAGAAACAAAAGTTCTTTGAGAAACAAAGGAACCACTGTGGTCACACCCACTACCTAAAATTATTTTTTATACAATAAAAAGAAAAATTACTATTTAATATTTTTAAAGCGGTCAAATTAGAAATCAAAAGTATTAATTTCGTTTATTTTCAAAATAAACAAAATGCAAGCAATTATTTACCACAATTGAATAAAAAAAGAGTTATATTAAATAAAACATGTTAACAAAGGGTTACAGTTCTACAAATGATGGAGTATCTATAACGTAAAGATGAAGTTAACGACACAACTAATAACTTTTTTGTCCACAAACATCTTCATCAAAGTTAGGTAATACCCAATAAAACGACTTCTATAGTATAATATTTATCAAGTTTTTTTTAACGGCCAACAAATTAATCCCGAGCAATCTCGGGACACTCACTGGACAAACGGAGTACTCCAAGAGTAACCCGAGTCGTCCACCACCAATTCCGGGGAAAACCCGGTAACCCACCCTCCCGTAGGCACAATGGTAAAATTACCGGTAAAATCCGTTTGGCTCAATGATCAAACCCAGGTTTCCCTGGGTCTCCTATCACTGGCCACCAGTGCCTCACTCCTTTTTTGCACCAAATGAGAATTGAACTTGAGTCTACCACTTTAGCTACAGGTAATTGACAATCAAGTTTTTGAATGGCAAACTCTCCTACTAATACTTTTAAATTACGATTTGACTATGATGAAACTTAAAGCTTACCGTCTTACAAGATGGACACCATTTTAATACTTTGTTACCATTGAGCTATATGGCCTTTGGAAACAACTAATTGCAATAAAATAGGGGTATTGGATTTTAATAATCCCAAGTTTCACTAATTGGCCGGTAATAATTCCAACTTCAAAAATTGCCTACAACAGTCCCAACTTGTAAGATTTTGGCCACCAATGATCCTTGACTAACTGGGTTATAACCTTGTTGGGCTGGTGACCTGCAACTTATTCCGGCGACCCGTTTTACCCCTGAAACCACCAAACGAGACCACCACCAATCATCTCCGACCTCCTGTAATCTTCTCCGCTTCTCAAAAGTTTAAAATTTCCACCATCTACGCAACTCCGGTGACCTGCAACTTATTCCGACGACCTTCTTTACCCCTGAAACCACCAAAGGAGACCACCACTTGTCATCTCCAACCTCTAGTGACCTTCTCTGCCGCTCAAAACTTCAAAAAACTTACTGGGTTATAACCCAGTTAGACAAGGATCATTGATGGCCAAAATCTTACAAGTTGGGACTGTTGTAGGCAATTTTTGAAGTTAGGATTATTACCGGCCAATTAGTGAAACTTGGGATTATTAAAATCCAATACCCCAATAAAATATATTTTTATTGTTAGTTACATTTGCATAGGTTTGGATTATGTTTATGAACTTTCTGGTTAACTGAAATATTTATGTTTACATATTATAAATTTCTTGCAAATATTACTTTCTCTTCCTTAACAGTTAGTTAGCGTAAACATACAATGTTTTGAAATTTCATGCTAAAATGACATTTGTTGGATACCAATATTTTTAAAACCGAATTGACTAATGAGTTTTGATCGTCTCATATCTGGTTAGACAAGTCCCAAGAACCGGATAAGCGAATAACATAAGACTATGTGTAGTGGTCACCCATGTGGTTTGGTCTTTTTTGCCATGTGGCGTCCACGTCATTAAGGCCTGAAAATTAGATAAAATTATGTAGTGGTTAGATATATGAAATTAGTGGCTTTGGAATTGAAAATAAAAAATAAGAAATTGGATTGGATGACAAATTAACCAACCAACCAACCACCCTCTCTTTCACTCGTGGTCTAAACTACAAAGGGGAACCCAAAATTGCATTTTACGTGAGAAGGGGTGGTGTAGTGAATGTGATTTAACTTAAAAATCAAGAAGTATATAAATACAGGAAGTCTAAAAAAGAAGGGATGCAATCATAAAATTAAACAAAGTCTCAATATTTTTCAATAAAATCACTCATACTTCTTTCTAACTATGAGAATCACTCAAGTTTCAAAATTGTTTCACCGTTATAAGTTTTTTTTTTTTTATAATTATTAAAATGAAACAGTTATGAAAGTCGTTTATTTTCTAAGGAAATATTTTTCTTCACCATTATTTCCTACTTCATATAAACTCTTGACATATTGAATAGAGGAAAGACATCTTATGAGCTGAATATTCCTTACACGTTTAGTCTAATTGTAGATTGTGACATATGTAAAATCATATTTTGATAAGGGTCAAGGGGGGCCTTTACATCTTTATCCTCCCTATTTTCAATCTCTTATCCATCTTTCAAGATAAGAAATTTCGGGTCAGAGAGTCGAGCAAACCACCTTTAAGTGTTTGCCTAAGGCCTAGCTCATTACGTCGTTTTTAATCATTTTATACTGGTTCTTAACTCCATATTAATCAATAGTTGTGTTTGTTAGGCATGGCTCGTTATGTCGTTTTTAATCATTTTATACGGGTTCTTAACTCCATATGAACCAATAGTTGTGTTTGTTTTACGTTGAGCACTTTAGTAGGCCACTTGCTTTTATCCAGTTAAATCCGAATGCATTGTCAATTATGGATCCAACCATATCGGTAGACAACTCCTAGATCTAACTAACTCCGGTCGGCTAGCTGCTCTTAAGTTCAACCAATTCAGCAGAGTGTTTCTTCATCCAACCATTTATAAAAAAAGTTTAACCATACCCAGTTCAAACTAGTTCTCAACCTCAAGCAGTAACTTTAATAACTACATACGAAACTGATAAAAATGTCATTCTTCGATTTAACCGGTCCGACCAGGTTGGATCCAACTTTCAGAAGCATGATTGATAGATACTTAGCCCACATCATCATCTCACCTCACCTCACTTATCCATTCATATCCACTGATTATGATGTGAGTAGTCCAACCAAGTAACAAAATCCACTTACAAATTACGTGTCAGCCATTTGTGGTCCGAGGAAACTTGTCACCTACGTCAATTGCCGAGGATTGCTTATTCAATAGTTTTAATCATAAACCATTATGAGCTTTTGTAGTTAAACTTGGACTTTTACAATCTCTTATTTGTTTTTTGTACAAAGTCTTCTAGAAAAATAGTTAGCAATATTCAATAAAATTAAGACTCTGTGACTTCTTCCATAATGTAGGGTGTTAATCGAATCGAATAACGAATTTTCGAATTATTCGAATCGAATTTTTAATTTTTTTTTCATGAATTCGTATTCGTATTCGATTCGATTACTATTTGAAACTCGAATTCGAATCGAATTCGAACTGAATTCGAATAACTTCGATTTAATTCAAATTCACCCTAAACAATAAATTATTTTACTTGCATTTTCTAAAACTACTACAAATAACTATATTCAACATAAAATATAATAATCTGCAAAGTTAATTTACTATCAATATGTCAAAACACCAAAATTTAGAAGATAGGTTGGTTACTTGTAGCGATTTAAGTTAAGTAAAAAATTGAAAATAAGTAGCATGGACTATTTGTCAGAAGGTTTGGTAATGTTATGAATAATAAACTATCACTTATGGAGGTAGTTCATACTTTGACTATGTTTAGAAGTTGTGTGTGTGTGTGTATGTATATATATATATATATATATATATATATATATATATATATATATATATATATATGTTTGTGTGTGTATATACATATATTTAAAAAATAAATATAAATTGAATTCGAATTTCGAATCGAATTCAAAATCATAAGTTCGTATTCGATTCTAATTCGATTACTGGACTCGAATTCGAACATTTTTAATTGAATTCGAATCGAGTCGAATTTCGAATTTTTCGAATCGGAATCGAATTCTGAACACCCCTAACTGAATGTACAAATAATTATTAAAACTATTTATATACTTATATATTAACTTTCTTCAACCTATTTTCTTTTACAAAAACTTTTTTTTTGAACGGCTTTACAAAGACAAACTAATTTAGCAAGAAATGTACATGTTGAAATACATATAAATCATTATGTGTTTTCTGATAAGTATAATAACAACAAAAGTACCATGTAAATCACACAAATAGCAAAGCTATTAGAAGGGTCGGAGAAGGGTGTGATTTAGATAAGTCTTCTATCCATATGGGTAGATAGGCTGCTTCTAAAAAGACCCCCGACTCGAAACCAAACACCATGCAAACAATCCAAACTAGAGATATAGTAAAGAAATCAACCAGTCACAAAATAAGTGATGACAGAGTAACACACTAGAATAGAAACATACATAACATCCTAAACCAATAGATATACACACACGATGGAAATCACATGTAAAGTCTATCTAAAATGTAAAAAAAAATATGAACCCTAACACAAAAGCCTTAGAAACATTAGTGTGCACTGTTTTTACTTGTATACTTTTAGAGTTATATTTTTCATATAATATTTCAAGTTTAAAATTCATCTTCAAGTGATCAAGTAGCAAAAGTCACATAATATATTCAAATTAAAGAAACAACATATCAACATATAAACTTGAACTCAGTTTTTAGTAGACTTGTATTTGAGTTTTGTTTCATCCATGAAGTTTCCTCAAGAGTAGACTTTGATGATAAACCACTCATCATTGTGTAAACTTGTAAACTCTCATTGATGGGAAGAAATTTCGAATTTAATATTCGAGTAAATACACTTTGACAAAAATCACAGATTAATGACTGTTGAGGTTTTATACAACGTAAGATTATGCTTTTTTGTAAAAATTACTTTCAAATGTAATATGATAAGAAGATCATCAAGTTTTTCAAACTTCTCAAAGTGTTTTCTACAATCTCCCAAGATTAATTGAGTGATTCAAATCTTCACTTAGAATCAAATCCCTTTTCACTAGGGGTGCAAATGAGTCGAGCAGCTCATGAGCTACTTAAGATCGACTCGAGAAAAGACTCGAAATGAGCCAAGCCTTATCGAACCTGAGCCGAGCTTGAGCCTAGAATAAAACTCGTTTATTTAT
The DNA here is from genome assembly GCA_030545235.1 of Helianthus tuberosus. NCBI lineage: Eukaryota > Viridiplantae > Streptophyta > Magnoliopsida > Asterales > Asteraceae > Helianthus > Helianthus tuberosus. The sequence goes on along the minus strand of CM060351.1, from coordinate 79,614,095 downwards.
CGAGCTTGAGCTTGAGTCTGGCATGAGAAGCTCGCCAGGCTCTTCGAGCCTTAGTCTAATATTTGTTTTTATTAATATTGAATAGCATCTACCTCTTATTTAAAGTTGTCTAGTAAACGAGTCGATTCGAGCTTATTCAAATTTGGTTTACGAGCCGAGCCTGAACCTAAAAATAAGCGTGTGTATTAAACGAGCCCGAGGTTCACTTATCGAGCTCACGAACCTAATAGAGTCTATTATTTATATTATTTTTATTTAACATATTAATTAATAGATAATAAACGAGCCCAACTCGAGCTTGAGAAACTACCTACGAGCCGAGCTCGAGTTCGAGCTTTCATAAGTTAATCGAGCTTGAACCTAATCGAACTCGGGCTCGGCTCGACTCGTTTGCACCCATACTTTTACTCACTGTAAGTCAACCTAGATCACGATAAATAAGTTGTTTTTATAAATCTTGCAAATATATTATTGGTTTTTATAAATCTTGCAAATATGTAGATAACTAAAATTGATAGGGTAATTAAGAGGATTCACATCACATCCATCAAATTCTGTGAGAGGATCCTTCATATTATAGATAGTGGTTAGGAGGTGTTGTGAGCGGAGGACGGATGAGACTGTTCATCTGTAAATATGGAAAAACGTTTTTCACCCCTATAATTTTTTTAATATTTTTAGAAAATGGTTGTGAGTAGAGGAAAGAGAAATGTAATAATAAAGTTATAAAAAAATATTACTTAATTGAAAAAGAGAAATATAGTAATTTTTAGTGTAATGAAGATGGTGGATAAGATGTGAATACTCTAATATAGTGGTTGGGAAGGATGTAAAGGAGTAACTTTGAACTACAAAAACTGACATGTAAATAGAGAATTTATGAGAAGTGTGTGTACCATGATTAAATTATTTCAACGGTTAAAGCTTAATGGGTGACAAAATCGTAATTAATACAAGAGTTTAGAATGTTCGAAAGAGCAAAAAAAAGGAATCACACGTTGATGATGTCTTTTTGTTTTACGGTATAACTATGTTTACAAAAAATAATGACGCTTTTAAATGTTAATGTAATGTTGACTGTAACAATGCATCTAAATTAGTGATAATAGTGTGTCTTAGGTGTCCAATTACGACAACACGTATATTGTGTTACAAATGTGTGTTTAAGTTGGCTAGGTCTGGGATTGTGTGATTATATTGGTATGACTAACTCATTAAAACATAATGTCTAAAATCAATTTTAATTTTATAGACGTATCTATCCTCACTCTAAAATATGCGTCACATCCTATATACTTTACATGATTCACATTCAAAAATCATATTACACGATGTGTACATATATAAACATGCATACATACATATATATATACATATATATATATATATAGGTGGAGATACAATAGGAAGTTAATTTGGCTAGGAAGGCTAGGAAGTGATCTTGACCATCCATTAAGTTAATCAAGGGCTAAGATTAAATCAGGGAAATTGAAAGTAAGAAAAGAGGCGCGTGACTTTTTTCAGGGGCATTCTAGTCAAGTAAGCCAATAGTTTCTCTCTCCTCCAATTCCCCCCCCCCCCCCATTTTTTAAACGTTAATAACTCTTTCATACGACATTATTTTTTTATAAAAATTGCACCAAAAAAACGAGCGTTTTTTTATCTTTAAAACGAGTATACTATTGCTATGTTTTGAAAAAAAAAATTAAAACCCAGTTGCGTAAAACGCAATAGAAAAACCCCCAGTATTGTAAAACGCAATGAAAAAAAAAACCTTAAAAATGACATTTTTCTAAAACGCAATGCACAAAAAACACATAGAAATGACTTATTTGTAAAACGCAATGGCCAGAAAACACAAAGAAATGTTTTATTTCTAAAACGCAATAGCCTAAAAACTCAAAAGAAAATGTACTTTATAAAACGCAATGGACTAAAAACCCATAAAAATGTGTTTTACCTAAAACGCAATGCACCAAAAACACATAAAAATGTGTTTTACCTAAAACGCAATGCACAAAAAACACAAAGAAATGTCTTATTTGTAAAACGCAATGGCCAGAAAACACTTAAAAATTACTCATTCTAAAACGCAATGGACTGAAAACACCTAAAAATATGTTCTACCTAAAACGCAATGACTAAAAACACTTCAAAAATGTGTTTTACCTAAAACGCAATAACTAAAAACACTTAAAAATGTGTTTTTTTCTAAAACGTCATAGCTAGAAAACACATAAAACTCTCTTATTTCTAAAACGCAATGGACACATAAAACTGTCTGAGAACTGTCTGTGAATTGTCTGTGAACTGTCTGAATTGTCTACGAATTACTGTCTTCGAAATGAGCCAATTTCTGGAAAATTAATTTTTCTGATGCGTTTTTAGTACAGCAATTTAATCGAAAAAAAAATTTTCCGAGCTGACCTGGCAGCTCAACCCCAGCCAGGGGCTCTGCCCCTTGGACCCCGCCAGGGGCTGCCGCCCCCGGACCCCCGCCAAGATCGTAAAACGCAATGACTAAATCAAAAACCCAGTTCGTAAAAATGAAATTAAAGAATTTGTTACCTGGATCGAAGTGATTTCTTCAACAATTGACGAATTTTGAATGATTGAAACACTTATCAGCTCTCGAATCGAACGAATCGAGTAATTATCTTCAAAATCACCGGGAAAAATGAGATTTTGTATGAATTTAAACTGGGTTTTCTTCAAAAAAGCTGAAGAACACGTTGATCGGGTGTTTGAATCATTGATTGGTGATGAAAATCGCACTATAATGTAGTGATTATTGAGATAGAAAGTGAAGAAATGGTTGAAGATGGTGGGTTTTGAAAATGGTGGGTTTTGAAGTTACTGGGTTTTGAAAATGAAGAAGAAAGGGTTGGATTGACTAAAATACCATTTTTCTTTATTTTAATTGTTGCCACATGTCATCCCCTTATTGCTTCCTATCCTTCCTAGCAAAATTAATCTTCCTATTTGATCTTTTCCATATATATATATATAACTTTGCTAAAACAATGATTGAGAATTATAGAGAAAAAGTAAATGGAAAATAATGGAGAATACAAGCTGTGACAAGGTGGTTTGAGAATAAAGTCAATTATTTCCCACTATTTGTGTTGCATTATACTTTGTTGTTTCTCTTTACGGAATTTATACGTAATTTGTTAGGGTCAATGTTTTAGGGTATATGTTCATATATATTTAATAAAGAAATGCTAGTTGATACTACTGAAAATATAATTTTGTTTATACTACCATTTTTGCTATTGGGAGGAATATAGGAAATCATTTTCCAATGATGAATGATTTACAATAATTGTAGAATATATGCGTGTGTGAATTAAATTATTTAAAAAATATATATACATATGTCTAAAATTGTCATAAAAGCTGTTTTACTTATTGATAAAAGTTATGCATACATCCTTCCATTATATTACTTAAAACTAACACTAATTATGATTAAGATAAACCTAAGTTGTGATATCACTAATTTGGTATGTTATCTACGAAAATTAACATCATTTAGTTTGGAGTTAATTACACAGATGGACCCTTTAGTTTATAGCTAGTTTCACCTTTGGGTAATAACTTTTTTTTAACAGGTTTAGGTTTTATGGTTTCAATTTTGTAACACGTTTGAGTACTAACACCAAAATTATCTATATAATGACTAAAATACTCCTCCATTCTTTTTAATTTTATCAATGTAACATCTTTGGGTACTAACACCTAATTTTATTTAAGTTTAAATCAATTTTACAAAATCAATTTTTTTTTATTTTCATCTTTTTATTATATCTCTTAATTAACATAAAATCTATTCATTAATTATATTACTAAATAATACTAGATAAATATCTGACTAATATTATGAAAATATAAAAACTCTTTAAAATATAAATTAAATAATGAAACAAATGATATAATAAGTATCTATTAAAATCCATAGCAATCTTGAAAACACACGAATATAATATCTGAAAATTAGGTAAATTAATATATCAAGATATGTAGCATAATCGAGAAAAACTGTTTAAGAATAACTACAACTAATTTAATATATTTTGTAATAAAATAGTAAAAATGTATAATCTAATCTGATTTGTTTGTTACGATCAATTACTTGGCATATTTTGAGACGGTGTGATTAAACCATGACGTCTTTATTTTATTTGTGTATCTATTTGCTTAGGAAACACTTTAGTTCCGATGAGATACAGTCTTTTATTATTATTGCTATTGATTTTTATATTATTTAATTCCATATATTTAAAATTACAAAAATTAAAACTAAGTTTTATACATTAAACAAGTGTAATACACGGAGTTTTAACCTAATATCTTAATAATAATTTATTTGCACATTACCAACTATTATTATACCTATTTAATTTTTAATTATTTAGATTTTGAGCAACTTCTATCGTGCTAAATTACTTATCATTTCTTAAAAAATTATACATAAATAATTACTTATAAAAAAATAAATAGATTTTATGTTAATTAAGAGATATAATAAAAAGATGAAATAAAAAATAGATTTTATAAAATTGATTTAAACTTAAATAAAATTAGTTGTTACTACCCAAAGGTGTTACATTGAAAAAATTACAAAAATTGGAAGTGTTTTTTAGTCATTATATTGATAATTTTGGTGTTAGTATCCAAATGTGTTATAAAATTGAAACCATAAAATCTAAACCTGTTAAAAAAAAGTTAATACCCAAAGGTGAAACCGGCTATAAACCACAAGGTCCATCTGTGTAATTAACTCTTTAATTTGTATTATGATAAAATATTATGTATAATGAAATATTTATAAAGAATAAAAGACTAAAACGAATCAGTATCGATAACTCAATTGATATTGTGAATTGTTCGATTTTAAATGTTGAAACTCGGAGTTCTTAAGACACAATTTTTAGTTAACAAACAACTTATGGTTTATGTAAGTTCAAGTACAAAGTTAGGGGCATGTATATGTAGTAAACATCAGTAGGGCTGTAAACGAACCGAACGAACACGAACAAGACATTGTTCGTGTTCGTTTGTTAGAAAATATATGTGTTCGCGAACTGTTCACGAACACTTATCAAACGAGATTTTATATCCGTGTTCGTTTGTTAAGGAAATGAACTTGTTCGTGTTCGTTTGTGCTTGTTTGTTAATTTTAGGCAACGAACACAAACAAACGTTGACGAACACAAATGAGCACAAACTAACGTTCATGAACACAAATGAAAACAAACGAACACAAATAATCGTTCATGAAATAAATATATAATACACTGACACTTATTAAATATTTAATTTGTCAGAATTTTGAAGTATTTAAATAAATATAAAAACTAAAAACACTAATGATCTATCGAACACAAACGAACATGTTACCAAACGTTCACGAACATAAACGAACAAACGTGACCTATGTTCATGTTTGTTTGTTTAATAAACGAACGGAATTTCTTGTTCGTGTTCGTTTGTTTAATAAACGAACGAACACAAATGAACTTCCCGTCGAACGGTTCACGAACTGTTCGCTGAACGTTTGGTTCGTTTACAGCCCTAAACATCAGGGTGATGTGATAGCTGGGAAGGGAAAGGTCTTGGGTTCAAGTCCCACAGACGACAGAGGATTAAAGAAATTAGCCGTTAAAAAAAAATGTGATAGTTGTAAACTATATGGTTATGGAGTATATTCTCATTTTCATGTATTATTATTTAGAGTTAATTGCCATTTTAGTCCCTGAGGTTTGTCCAAATTTGCCATTTTAGTCCAAATAGTTTTTTTTCGCCTCTGGGTCCCTGACTTTTCTTTTTTATTGCCATTTTGATCACATACCCTAACTCCATTTTTAACCAGGGGTATTTTGGGGATTTTCATTCTAAATCTTTTCAATTGCCATTTTAATCCAATTCTAAAAAAAAAAAAAAAATTCTAAAAATAAAAAAAAACTAAAAATAAAAATAAAAAAATTCTAAAAATAAAAAAATTCTAAAAATCCAAAAAAATAATAAAAATTCTAAAAAATCAAAAATTTCATAAAAATTCTAAAAAATAAAAAAATTTGAAAAATAAAAAAAATCTGAAAAATAAAAAAAAATCTAAAAACTCAAACAAACATATTTTAAAGTTTCAAATTCAAAAAATGACGACATATTCCTCGTCCAGACGAATATATTTTCAAGTTTTATTTATTTTGTTGAGTGAATGAGTGGTCACGAATATATTTTCAGGTTTTATCTATTCGGTTGCGAACCTAGATTTGAAAATTATCCGCATATCTGAATCAGCAGGTTGTTATCAGTCCATTCGATAAACTCAGAAATGACTCCATTCGCAGAATTAATTCGAGTCCGTTCGCTGAATTCGATTCATTTGTTGAAGTAGGTTTTCACTGTAGAATTAAAGAATACTTGCAGAATCTGCATTCGCTGAAACAGTGTTCGTTTGCAGAATCTGTATAACAACGACATCCGTTAGTTTTTACTTCATTTGTTGTAATCCGATTTGTACGCTGAAACAAATTGAAATTTGTCCTCAGATAGTTTTATCCGCAGAATCGAGCATTGGTTCATTTGCAGACTTTAATTAGCGCAGAATCAGTTATATTTGTTAATAAAAATTTGTTCATCAACAGTCATAATTGGATTTGCACTAAAATTCAGATCAGATTGGTATTGGGTTTGTCTATGCTATTCACTACAGTATCATAGTCCGTTCGTCGAAACAAAGCCATCCGGGACAGATTAACTCGCTGCTGAATCGATACGTTGCACAAATCGTTGCAGAATTTGTTAAAAACAAATTCGGTTGCAGAATCATCGCAAAAAAAATTTTTAGATTTTTTTATTTTTTAGAATTTTTATGATTTTTTTTATTTTTAGATTTTTTTTTATTTTTTAGAATATTTTGGATTTTTTAGAATTTTTTTGATTTTTAGAATTTTTTTTATTTTTAGAATTTTTTTATTTTTTAGAATTTTTTTATTTTTTAGAATTTTTTGGAATCTTTAGATTTTTTTTTTTTTTAGAATTGATCAAAATGGCAAATGAAAATATTTAAAATGAAAATCCCCAAAATACCCCTGGTTAAAAATGGGGTTTTTGGATGGAGTTAGGGTATGTGATCAAAATGGCAACAAAAAGGAAAAGTCAGGGACCCAGAGGTGAAAAAAAAACTATTTGGACTAAAATGACAAATTTGGACAAACCTCAAGGACTAAAATGACAATTAACTCTATTATTTATGTAGCTTGTGATTGTGCGACAAACTTTTCAAATAGTAAAAAGTAATAACGTCAATATGATATGGAGTAGCCCATTTGATAAAGTTACTTGTGTTTTAAAGAGGAGATAACAGGAACTTTAAAATATTTAAGGATTATTGATAACAATAACGATTAAAAAAAGAAGTAAAAAGTAATCTTGGGGCCATGGCTTTATAGCCTAGTGACATCTTGGGGGTGGGATAAGACTTTAAAACCAATAGGTCCTGAGTTCGATTCCCACAAGGAGGTTTTTCCCATATTTATTGGGTTTCCTTCTGAATTGGTGTGTAGGCATTATGCCTAGTGGAGATGGATATGATCAGGTGGTTCCGCTGGTGGCACGATGATATCGATTCCCACAAGGGGGTTTTTCCCATATTTATTGGGTTTCCTTCTGAATTGGTGTGTAGGCATTATGCCTAGTGGAGATGGATATGATCGGGTGGTTCCGCTGGTGGCACGATGATACTCCAGTGGTCCGTCAGTGATCCAAATTTGCCGTTCAAAAAAAAAAAAAAGTAATCTTGGGTTCATCATTAGATGAAGATAAAATTAAATATGAAATCGCTCAATAATTGTTCTCATAATTAACAGGTTAAAACTTTTAAATTATTTCAACTTATAAAAGAAGTACCGAAAAACAAGCTTAAGGTGTATACCTACTTTGATTATTTTGCCGGCTAACAACCTAGTTTTCTCCTACTTTTTTTTTTTTTTTTTTTTTTTTAAAGGTAGTTTTCTCCTACTTGCCTACTACTTCCCCATGATACTTACACTACCAAACTCAATAATTAAATACTAAACTAGCTTTTTTTTGTAATATAAAGATTATAAGTTTTAAATAAATATAGATAACTATGTATAGAAAGGCGGTAAAAAGCTGTGTATAAAAACTTTTTTAATATATAAATATCGCATCTAGATATTTCTTAGAGAACTAAAGGAATTCAAATATGTTGTATTAGCTACGACGTTAGATTTCTACTCATTCTTCAAACTTGTCAATTTTCTTTCTAGTGCTACATTCACTTTCAGAAACTTTTTTTCTTTCTAAGAATAATAATAAAACATTACGGTATATGTGTGTGAGAGAGAGGGATCCACCTTTTTTTTTTTTTAAAACGGCAAACAAATCAATACCGAGCACTCTCAGGACACCCATTGGACAAACGGAGTACTCTGAGAGTAACCCGAGTGGTCCGCCACCAATTCCGGGGAAAAACCGGCAACCCACCCGTCCGTAGACACGACGATAAATTACCAGTAAAACTCATTTGCCTCAAGGATCGAACCCAGGTTTTCCTGGGTCTCCTATCACTGCCCACCAGTGGCCTCACCCTTTTTTTTTTGCACTAAATGAGAATTGAACTTGAGTCTTCAAAGAAGGACTTAAGTCCATCTACAACTCGAGCTACAGGTCATTGGCAATCCACCTTTTCTCTATCCACTTAAGTTTGAAAATTCGAACATGCTCCCAATTCTCAAACAAACACAAGCAAACAGCGCCTCCCATGGGGCAATCCGCATATGGACGCCGCATCACTGCCACATGTTCGCAGTTCGCATGCTTCATAGCTTTAGAGGTGCTCTTGTATAGAAAAAACTATAGAGTTAAATGTTATTTTAGTCTATGTGGTTTGGACTATTTTGACAGGTTAATCAAAATGTTTTATTTTTCGTTTGTGGGTCCAAAAAGGTTTCATTGTTGCCATTTTAGTCCACTGGGTTAACTTCATCCATATTTTATGTTAACGGAAAGGGTAATTCGGTCATTTTATATGTAATTCTGTTAAGTAGAAGGGTAATTCGGTCATATAAAATGACCGAATTGCCCTTCTCATTAAAATAAAAAATAGATGAAGTTAACCCAGTGGAAAAATGGCAAATGTGACACATTTTTTGACCCACAGGCGAAAAATAAAAACTTTGAACTAAACTGACAAAAATGACTCAAACCACATAGACTAAAATGATATTTAACTCAAAACTATATATAACTAATTATCGAGATAGATTGTTAATTTTATATTCCAGGCGTTTTCTTTATACTTTAACTATACTGACAAAATGGCCCAAACCACAGGGATTAAAATGACATTTAACTCTTTACATTATATTGATTTATATTTAGTATACGTCTTTTGTTAATTTCAAGATAAATAATTATGAAATCTAATAAATATTTCAAAAGACTATATCATCTCTTATACGAATTGTTTAAATTTGTATTAAATTTTATTTTATAATTATCTTCTAATTAATATTAATTATAATTAAGTAGGAGATAGAGATGAGAAAACTAAAAAATAGATGGCTTCAATGAATTACATGTGTCCACTTATTGGTTTCTTTTATTATATAGTATAGATAAGAGTTACACAAAACAATTCAAAAGTATGGTGTTTTATTAATCACATTAGCTAAAAACAATGGTATATAATTTTATAGGAAGCTAGAACTAGGGGTGCAAACGAGCCGAGCTACTCGCGAGCTACTCGAGCTCGACTCGAAAAAAGCTCGAACGAGCCGAGCTTAAACGAGCTCGAGCCTAAAAACAAGCTCGTTTAGTAAACGAGCCGAGCCCGAGCTTCGCTTATCGAGCTCGAGCCGGCTCGCGAGCCTAATCGAGCTTTCTGTTTATATATTTTTTTATTAATATATTAAACATATATTTTTATAATAATAATTACCATTTATATAAATATAAAAATTAACTAAATTATATGTATAATAATAATTATAATTAATATAAATTAATTAATAAATACTAAACGAGTCGAGCCCGAGCCGAGCTCGAGCTTGAAAAATTACCTTCGAGCCGAGCTCGAGCTCGAGCTTTCATATGTTAAACGAGCTCGAGCTCGAGCCTGGTCGAGCTCGGGCTCGGCTCGGCTCGTTTACACCCCTAGCTAGAGCTAAATAAACAAACATGTTAATTTATATCCGATAAACCATTTTTTTCACTTTGTATATTCCATTTTTTAGAGTTTCTTTTTTAAGTAAGTTTAAATGCAAAATATATTAATATTTGATAAAAGACATATTATATATGTTAGAATTTAGGTGAAGATTCTTGTAAGGCTGGCATTTTGCTTTTCTTAGCCATTTGTAGGCCGGAAAATATCAATATCCACAGATATAATAAGAAAATGAGTTTACAAAAGAGGAAGTAATGGAGAAGTCGATATCCACGTCTTTTTTAGCCTAGATGTATGTTAATGGTATTAATATTAATTAATATTATTTATATACGCAAGTTACCAGTAGATGTTTATATTTTATGCTATTCTGACTCTTGACATAGGTATGTTCAAACGTTTATTTTTTCAACATTTTAATTCAGGCCGTTTATATAGTAATGAATGATGCTTACCGGTCGGATACTATTGGTTCCAGATTTTTTAAACCAAACCAATATTCACATCTTTAGGAATTTGTAACCCTTTTTTTTACGATATGAAATATTATAAAACTAGTCTAAGATCCCGCGAGTTTCGCGGGTGGCTTAACACAAACATATAATATCTACTGGCATTGAAGCCCATATAATACACGATCCTTTGTGTGGAAGAAATTTGCGTGAAAAAACACCCAATATTGGTGGAGGAGACAGAGGATTCCAGGAGACATGAGATTTCAGATGCGATAAAAAAAATGAAAGAAAAGAATAGTGCGGAAATCTAAGAAAATCAAGAATGTTAGTTGATTAATATATGAAATCTAGCCTTTATGCTCAAGATAGCAATCGAATTCACACAATGATGGAGGAGCTGAAGAACAATTGAAGAAGAATAAGAAACCCTAGAAGAGTAATGAGTCAAAGTAAAATCACCACTTCCGTCTCCTGCGACAGTATCAGATGACACACATCTGAATGCTAGTTTACTATCAACATATTAACACCACAAAAATAACATAACTCATGCCCGCACCTACACAACAGCAAGAAAGATAACGGGTCAAACGGGTCAAAAGTTACAAATGTTTAAAATAAAAGGATGCAACAACATTGTTTCTGTAATCATACCAGCATGTCATGTGATAGAAACCACGCATTGATTCGATCATCCTTTCGCCGCCTTTGTGGTGGGGAGTCTTGAAACTGATCACAACTAATAGACGAATGCCAAACCTATTATTTTCACCATTAAGTTATATATGAATAAGGTCTGTAATTACATTCAGCGGATTTTGATCACAAGCAAACTTATGAAACCAACTAAAAGCAAGGATACCTTATCATGTAAAACTGTGAACAAATAAACTCAACTTTAATGTATATATGGAAAATTCAGTTGTTATAGCGATACAATGATATACTTAACCCTTCAAAAGCACTGATGGGCGTAGTTCAGAGCCTTTAGCTACTCGCCTACACTTCGACTATCTCATTACGGCATATTAAAACATCTTTACTTAAAAATTAATATTTTACCCAAGAAACTTTTTTTTTTAATTCAACTATCTTAAACTGATAATAGGTTTAAACATAATTAACCTAAAAACTAAAAATTTATAGTACTCTTGTAAGGTGCAAATCAACTATTATCTACACACAAGATGATAAAAACATGAATAGAAGTAGGAAAATAGAACTGCATATGCATATAATATCAAATGCGATCAACCACTGATCTAGCCATTAGCATGATAAAAGGGTGGAAATTGTCTTCTTCCATCAGCCATTGGATCAAGTTGGTGCACTTGATTTTTGTTTCAATAGAACCATCATTGGATAAAGGGTCGAAATTGTCTTCTTCCATCAACCATCATGGGACGTATGTATTATGTACAAATTTAACAAAAGTCCATAGGCTTAGATTTTTTTTTAATCAACTGTACCAAAAATTAACACCTACTTGTAGCATTTAACGGGTAGTGGGGTCATCAGTCTCCATTTGAGATCCTTGCAACGAGATAAGCACTTCCATTACCTTAACACACAATAAAAAACCATGTATATAAGTTTCATGTTATATATAAGATAAGAGTGTAGATATAAATATAAATATAAAACAAATAAAAACATACCTACTTAGCATCGTCTCTGAATTTTTCCTTCCCAACAGCCATTCCAACCAAACTAATGCATTCCATGGCTTTCGCTCTAAGCATACGATTAGCTTTATCATTTGCATTAACTACTATAGCTTTTAAATAAGGCATAACTAAAAACATCCTAAATTAGCATTTGTATATGAATGAAACCATTGTTCCATTATGATTTTTTTCAATTAGTGAAAACAATTTTAGAGAATAAAACCAAACTTTAAAATCATGAAATAAAACTATGCAAAACAAAAATAATATGTTTTCGTATCTGTGCATAAACTTTCAATCTTGCACGGTAGAAGAGGCATCGCAACCTCTTTTATCAAAGCCGAAGAGGAAGGGAATGCAAGATATCATCCATGTGTACCACTGAGCTGAAGCCAAATAAGAGTCTCAAGTCGTACAATGGTTGCCTTTCTCATAGTTAGTACTCCATTACCATTTAGCCAAAAGTTTTGATAAATAACTATTTTTCATAGAAAACACCAAAACATAGCAACCAAAAGCGACTACCTTGACATTAAATCTTCTTCTATATATAAAGGTGGCCTTTGACAACCCTCTCGGTCTCATCCTTTTTCTTAATAGTGTTGATTGACACTAAAAAAAACCCACAAATTAAGCCATCATCAAATCGGCAAAAGAGTACCATAACCATAAACCAAAAACAAATATAATCATAACAAACTAACACACGTATATTTATAAAAAAGATACATGTTTAAAGAACCCATGGCATACACTCTCGTGTGCACAGTGGTAAGCAAAGCTTAGAAAGAGTTTGTTGAAGCGCAATTAGGAAAACGGTATCCAAATTGTTGGCAATACCTAAACAAAGAAGCAAAGGAGATAAATTTAGGTAGGGATTTGAGCTCTCAGCTAAGTTAAATTGAAGATGCAATAAACGTGCAATAGTTAATCAACATTCAATGTAAGTCTATTTTTTTTTTACCATTGACGCTTCTTTAAAGTATCACATTGTACGGGTATAATTGATTAAAATATAACAAAATTTCTATATTCTGTTTCATAATATCTTGCATACTCTGCACATGCTACGTCCAAAGATCCAAAATTGTAATATAAAATTTGGACATAATCAAACACTACAATAAATTGTTATGGCTACATGCTTTATGGATCCTCCCTAAGTGGCGAGAATATGTATAAATATACAAAGAAATTAAATTTGTAAAAACATATGCCAAAGGTTGGAACAACAACGTTTGTACAAAGAAACTAACAGGATAAATATTAGATGAAACTATAGGCATTTGATCGAACACCTTATAAGCACATGTAAAACAATGAGAACACAATCTACTCCAAAATAATAATAAAAAAAACAGATTAATTCATAAAGAGTACAAAGAGATTCAACTATTGAGATAAAGATACCTGGATGAGAGTTTTTGTGTTTGAGATTTAAGGTTTTCTGAATGGCTGAGTAGAAAGAGCGTGAGTTATTGCGTAGACAAAGGCCATCGTTCTAACCTATCTTAAGATTCCAGTTGCAATCTAGGGTTTTGAGAGTCCGGTGTCATCGAAATCGGGTCAGAGGCGGTGGATTCAAGGGTAATCGGAGCTCTCCTCGTCAACGATTTGAACGCCATTGTATGAAAGGTGTTGATAAGGAACAAACGTGGATTAATGGAAGAAGATGAAAGAAGATGAAGAGGAAGAAGAGAGAATATGAAAGAAGATGAAGAGGAAGAAGAGAGAATAACGAACAGAATAACGAAGTTGATTGTTGTCGGAGAAACCTTCACGGTGATGAGAGAAGATGAGAAAGGATTCTGGCTAAATCGCAAATGTGGAAGATCGAGATTTAGGGTTTGTGATTTGAAAAAAAAAGTTTGAAAAGAGAGGGTTTCATAACTATGGAAACAAAAATTATATTGGAAGAGAAAGCGTGTGATTGAATAGCTGTATGTGAGAGAAAAGATAGTAGAGCAACCCCTCCTTGAATTGCCGCTCAAAATTGCTCGGAAGGAGTATCACATTGCCAGGTGGCAATAAGAGGGATAAGAAGATGACAAATGGCATAAGTTTGTTTTGTTTTATTATAAGGTATAGATATTAAACTTTATCGTTAATATTTAATCTTCTTTTTTGACGTATAAGTGTTTTTTTTTATATATAAAATGAGGCTTTATCTCTTCCGTTTACCCTATATACAAAATAATTGCGATAATACTTTTTTTATATTGCTTAAAAATATATCCCTTTAAAAAAATCATATAGCGGGAATGGTCGTTCATTTCAGTTATTGCATTAAAACGAACATAACTAAAAACTTTGGTTATTATAAAATCATAGCCTATTGGTTTCGGTTAATTAGTATTGAGTTATTTTAGTCCCTGTGGTTTGGTTTATTTTATCAATTTAGTTTAAAGGTTTCATTTTTAACCTATGGGTCCAAAAAGGTTTCACCGTGGCCATTTTAGTCCACTGGGTTAACTTCATCCATTATATTTGTTAACGAGAAAGGCAATTCGGTCATTTTATATGGCCGAATTGCCCTTCTAGTTCACATAATTACATATAAAATGACTGAATTGCCCTTCTCATTAACAGAAAAAATGGATGAAGTTAACTCAGTGGACTAAAATGACAACGATGAAACCTTTTTGGACACACAGACGAAAAATAAAACATTTGAGCTAAACTGACAAAATGACTCAAACCACAGGGGCTAAAATGACATTTAACTCATTAGTATTTATTCAGTTTTAAAGTACGATTTATTATTCGAAAACATTTATTGTTGGGTCGAAATAATTATTAGAAAAGGACCCCTAGTTTCACTCAGATCTGCCTATAGTCGTGTCTCCGCAAACGTTTGAAGCAAACGCATCTTCACCATCATGAACCAAACCCTGTTTTACAAATTCCATAAAGCAGATTTTGTAATGTGGATGTTTATGTTTTCAAAATCCACCTATATGTAAACGTGCACAAACAGGGTTTTTTCTAATACCCGGTTTCGGGTATATACCCGGGTATGGGTATGACCGGGTTTTGACTTTTCGGGTATTGGTCATACCTGAGTCGGGTTTAGGTCCGGGTTTTGGCCATGAAATCTATTCCCTGTGTACCCGGGTTGAGGTAGGGTTCGGGTTCGGGTTCGGGTATCGGTCGTGTATGGTTCAGGTTTTGGGTATAGATCGGGTTTTTTCGATTCATTTCTTTGGCATAAAATATAAAAATATAATGGAAATCTTTATTTTTACATATTGTGTGCCTTGAAATTTGCCCAAAAAAGCCTCACACAAACTCTAAACGTTCAAAAGTTGTGCCTTGAAATTTGCCCAAAAAAGCCTCACACAACGGATCCGGGTATTCCGAAAACCCATGTGTTTTATGAAAAACTGGGTATGATGAAAACCCGGGTTTGGGTTCGGGTATTGAACAAAATATGCATACCCGGTCCCTACCCTAGGGGGAGGGTCGGGTTTCTTGTTTGGGTATAAAAAACCCGGTTTTTCTAATACCCGGGTTTGGGTTTTTTTTCGGGTTCGGGTTTTTTGTGCAACTCTACCTAGACATGCACAAATTGGTTTTTTTAATAACCTAAACCGGTTAACCGGTTGGGACGGTTATTGGGCCAAAAAAACAAAACCGGTTACGGTTAATAACCGGTTATTAACCTCGAAAATCGCTACCCGGTAATAACCGACCGGTTATGAAAAACCGGTTAACTAGTGAACCGGTTAATAAAAACCGGTTTTTTCGGTTATTTTATAAAACATGCAGAAATTTAAATAAAAAAGCTACAGAATCATTAAATCATATACAAAACATGCAGAATTTTATAAAAACATGCAGAATAACATGCAGAAAGTTATAAAAACATGCAGAAATTAAAAAAAAAAGCTGCAGAAACTTATAAAAACATGCAGAAACTTATAAAAACGTGCAGAAACTTATAAAAACATGCAGAATTTTTAAAAACATGCAGAATTATATTAAAAACCTGCAGAATTATATTAAAAACATGCAGAATTATTTAAAAACATGCAAAATTATTTAAAAACATGCAGAATTATATTAAAAACCTGCAGAATCATATAAAAACCTGCAGAATTATTTAAAAACCTGCAGAATTATATAAAAACATGCAGAATTATATAAAAACATGCAGAATTTTATAAAAACATGCAGAAACTTATAAAAACATGCAGAATTTTTAAAAACATGCAGAATTTTTAAAAACATGCAGAATTATATTAAACACACAAATAAACCAAATAAAATACGTTTTTTTATAATTATATTAGTAGATCAAGTAACATTACATTAATAAACATGAAAATATCCAATACAATTTTCTTAACTAGTCTAGAATGAAGTTGTCGTCTTGTAGTTTTGTTTCGTCATTTCTTCGTTTCTTCGTTTAGTCGCTTCAGGGGCTAGTAGAGCGTACGGATTCATCGTACATGAGTTCGTCATCGGAAAGTGGTTGCGCCCGTCCTTGAAAAACTTCAACATCATGTAATTGTTCTTCCACCTCAAGCTCGCCCTCAAGACTTGAAATATGTTGTATACGTTCCACGCCATCCAAGTAATCCTTCAAACAAATGCACGTTTCCATCGCCTCCGGTGTAAGTCTTGTTCGTCGAATAGATAGTACCCTTCCACTAAGAGAAAAAACCGACTCCGAAGCTACCGTAGAAGCTTGGGAGCTTAATAGATCACGTGCCATGGCGGCTAAAACGGGATAATGCGGTTCTTGTATTTTCCACCAAGCCAAAACATCAAAGTTGTGAAACTCGTCGGGTGACAAGGTTGCTAAAAAATCGGTATATTTATACCTCCCGAGTTCACTATTTGATGCATCACCTCGAGAACGTTTACTATTTTCATTTCTTAACGAATTATAGAAATTTAAGTCCGCATCTTTTCTCGACGCCTTCGAGCTCTCCGCCATTTGTTGGTGTAACGATGACACGTTACCATATCTTTGAAAGTAATGATCAAAAAGATTGTTTAAAGAAACGTCAAAACGTTTTAGTGCATTTCTTGTAAAATGTGGGTCGGCATCATTTAACTCCAAATCCGAACAAATATCCGAAATCATCATCTCAACACCCGCAATATTTATAGTCGGGTTCAAGGCGGCGGCACATGTAAAAACCGGTGGCATTTCTTGAAAATATTTTTTAAACTTTTCTCTCATTGGAACAATCATATGTTCGTAAATGTCACCTTGGAATTCAAAGTCGTTTACTTTTTGACACATCAAAAATAGTTGTTTAAGCACCAAACAACTAGTGGGATAATAAACTCCCGATAAAATCTTTGTCGCGGTTCTAAAAACTTCAAGTAATTGTGTTAACGTTTCAATACACTTCCAACCATCGTCATCAAATGGTTCCACCAACCCGGACGTTGCAAGACTATCGTGGAAAGATTTTAAGGTTTCTTTTTGCATTATCGCGCTATGTCACACCCCTTTCCACGTGTCACCGGTGGGCCCGGTAGGGGAGTATCATGACGTGGTTGGTAACATCACAGTCAAACAACACAATTTAAATGCACAGCGGAAGCAAATGATAAAAAAATATATTACAATCCGATTCAAAAGTAATATCAAATATCACAACGGAACGTAAGATGGATCTACAGGCGGATCTTAAACAAAAGATAACTTTGTTCAACAGACTTTAGGCATCTAAGCTTGCGAGACTCATTAATGATGCTAGGAGTAGCCAGCCGATTCCGATTAGTACCTGCACTTAGCCTTTTTGGAAAATACGTCAGTTTACACTGGTAAATACTATCAACCGACTCATTTTGAAAATGATTTAAAATTTGTTTGGATGCACATGGCACAAATGTTTTATAATTTGATTAAAATGCACAGAGGCAAAATTAACCTTTTATAACTTGGGATAATTATTTGAGTATAATACTTGTAAACGAATTACATGTTTCTTATGCGTTCAGTAGCCCGATCCGTAGACCGGGTTAAAGATCAATAGACACACCACAATATTGAGTTATGCACTGAAAGGTGTACGCCTACACCCCGTGCTCAGGTCGTGGCCATCTCGTAAGATGATGCCAGGGATATCCGGGACATGGTCATTAACCCCCCAAAGGCTTTAAGCAAACAAAACATTTCAAAACAGAGCATATCAATTATTTAACCTCTATTCGATTAAAGATTCAATGCTGGACCAAGCGGTATTCTATATACCGTACCCCAAGCCCGTATAGGGAAAATAAGTTAAAAGTATTTACCTGAGCTAAATATAAATTCAATCCCAGCCGTATCAAATCAGCAAGTACAGATAGCTTTTACTGGGCTCCTAAATCTGGAACGAAGGTTTATAATAACCTATTAGAATCCTAACGGGTCTTTAGTTAAGCTTAAGCTTAGACCGGCTAGTTTCAAAGATACGGTTCGTACGCACGATTAAGCGATGACCGGATAGAATGTGATTTAGACCCTACAAGTTCAGAGACTTGTTTAATATGGGTATTTCATGCACACTCTGGATTTTGAGATAAAACCGATAAGGTTTGACCCGTTTCGGCTAATTTATGTAAACTAGTTACATAAACCGAACCGAACGCGCAAAAGGCGTGACGGGTAATCATAAGAGTCCTAACCAGGTTTCCTAAGTTAATATGCCTCAAATATGTTGTGACATCAGTAAGATGTCTTTTATTATGCCCGAAACGAATTTAAACACAAACTATGCCCCGTAGGGGTAGTTTGGTCATTTTCAAGTTTATAAAAGAGTTTAGGTATTAACCTGAGTTACAGGTCTGATGTAATCAGCAAAAATACTCCATTTAATAAATTATAACAGTAGGGTAAAGTATATATGTGAAATTTATCAATTATAACCAAACTATGCACCGTAGGGGCATTTTGGTAATTTCACATAAGCCGAAAAGCTCAAAACTGAAGTCTGAGTTTAACAACCTTTGCTTACTGTTAAAATATTATAATTTGCCTCAAATATCAGTAGGTATCACCCTTGGTATGTTTAAAATACTCTTAGTACATACTATGCGTTAAAAACGCTTAATTATGCGATTAAAAGCCGTTTACGGGTTCGATACATAAAGCTGATATTTTTACCATTCCAGAAGGCTTAAAATAAATTATTTATCATTTAAGATCAGTAGCAAAAGGTTTGGAGTCGTTTAGATATGTAAAACTCATTTTATGGCCCGTAAGGGCAAAACCGACAAGTACCGTGTTAAGCCTACGACTATGAGTTATGCTCAGCCTAAAATTAATAAAAAAAATCTTTAAAAATCCCAAAATAATATATTACATCAGTGGGTAAAAGATTTGATATTAAAAAGTATGTTTAAGTAGGCTATATGTTAAATACGCCATTTAATTAACATAAAGCTTTAATTTTTACGCTAACGAGCATAACTCTTAATCTACACCTCAAACTGATGTCAAACTTTGGGTACAAGTTTATATATCAGTGACTAAGGTTTTTATTCTTTTACATTTCCAAAAATCATGTTTTAAGGTGAAAAGGGTATAATGGTCAACATATGGGCAATTAACGGAATCATGCGTATTAATCGGTTAACTAATGAACCATGGTGTATAATCACAGAGGGTTATACTAGCATGCAACCTGGTCCAACCAGAGCTCTAAGGTATTTCTAAATCATACCCAAAACGGGTCAGAACTGAAGTCAAAGCAAAAGTCAAAGCTTTGCGACTTTCGGTTCCGAACCGGGTCTAAACAGGAAATTGTCGGGTTGAACATGTTTAGACATGTTCTTACACTAATTACCAAGTTATATTAATGATCAAACAGGTTGTATGTGTTCTACATTGCTAATTATGCATAAATTAGAAATTAATTATCCTGTTGACTTTTTAAATAACAAGCTTGACCCGACATATGACCTAGTTAGAGTGGGAATCAGAGGGTGCCCTTTTAAGGGTTTAATGCCCACATAATATAACAAAATTTGCATCGTTAAAATTTTACCGAGCCTCGTGTTGACTGCGTTGACCAGCAGTTGACCAGGTTTGACCAATGTTGACCAGGTTTGACCGATGTTGACCAGGTTTGACCGAACCCAAAACTGAACCGAGGCACTAACATGACCCAAAACTTCCCCTTGACCAGTTTTGACCACGTTTGACCTGTTGACCATGTTGAACCGAGCCCGAGAGCGTCCCGAACTTAAATTTTTCACCGAGTCGAAAGTGGTTCGATGGACTCTACGGGTCACTAGGAACCCAAAAATATATTTTTCATCGAAAACTGACGGCTGGAACTCGCCAGAACCATGTCAGAAGTCGAGCCCGAGAGCGTCCCGAACTTAAATTTTTCACCCGAGTCGAAAGTGGTTCGATGGACTCTATAGGTCACTAGGAGTCCAAAAATATATTTTTCGTCGAAAACTGACGGCTGGAACTCGCCAGAACCATGTCAGAAGTCGAGCCCGAGAGCGTCCCGAACTTAAATTTTTCACCCGAGTCGAAAGTGGTTCGATGGACTCTATAGGTCACTAGGAGTCCAAAAATATATTTTTCGTCGAAAACTGACGGCTGGAACTCGCCAGAACCATGTCAGAAGTCGAGATTTCGCCGGAGAATGAAATTTCTTGAAACTGTGCAGAAATGCTCCTAAAGTCCCGATCGAAGCATCTGCAAAGTCAAAAGTTTAAAACGGACTCGCCGGAATTTGACCGGAATGTTGCCGGAGTTGCCATAGAGCTCAAACCGCTAAGAATTAGCTAAAACTAACCACACCACGCGATCCGGAACGTCGGATATAGTCGAAAAAGTGTACCCTTGGCCGGAAAACGGCCGCCGGAAAAGTCGCTGGTCGCCGGAAAAGTTTCTAGAGAGAGAGAGAGAGAGTTTTAGAGAGAGAGAGAGAGTTTTAGAGAGAGAAAGAGATGGTGAAAATGATTTTTATTTTTTTTTTATTTTTTTTTCATTTATATAGTGGAGGTTTTGTGGGCTTGGGCCCAAGGCCCACAAGCCCGTCTTCGCACCCGAACATCATGTAAGCATCGTAGAGCATAATATTAATACTTAAATACGCAAATTAGGATCGGTAGTCGATGTTTGCGTGTTCGTTCGTCGGTTGCGTAAAAATCGCGAGAAATTAAATCGTTGACGTTTTTTAACCCCTCGTATACGAATATTGCCATAACTTTCTCATACCTTAACGAAACCTTGTGAAATTTTTATCACACATTCTTGTGAGTATAATTAAGCATTACAAAGCTTCGGGTTTGCTAAAAGGTCACTCAGAGGTATACCTTTAAACATGTTGACACATTTAACCCCTGTAGTTTGTAATTCCTCACTTTCTTTCACAATTGGCTTTGTATGATCCATGATTTATTCGGTTGAGGTTATGAACATCATGTAGGGTTACTGTAAAGTATATTTATCCCTTGTTGACATTTTGAACCCTTATATTCACATACTTTCCATGTTTGTCAACTTTAGTCCCTGTAAATATAATTTCACACGTTCAAGCTTATGACACGTGTCAATACATTATAGGACGTGAATTTTCGAGGTGTTACATCCTCACCCCCTTAAAAGAAATCTCGACCTCGAGATTTGCTAAAATGATGGAAGTACTTTATGTCGCATAATGGATTTAACTTCCATAACATATCTGGAGTCTTTCCAAGCTCCTAAAGTGACTCCTATATTAGGTACATATATCCTTTTTGAAGCTTCTTAACCTATCGATCCTTAATTGATACAGGATGCTCATCACATCATAAATTTGCATAACATTATGTGATAGTGCTTCTTGACTTATTGGCGAAACACACCTTTCAGTCACTAGTGTGTAATGTATTGCGAGCTCCGCCAAGCTCCTTAAATAGGTTTTAGCTTATAAGCTACCTGATCTTGATACATTCGATTTCCTTCGAATGATTCTATATATTCAGAGCTTAACTAGCCTGTTAATTTAACAGATTTGGCACACCCTTCCTGGGTGATATCTATTGTTGAACCTTATTCCTTAATCAAGAATTTAGGAGGTTTGCTATTTTCATTAATCCTTGATTTTCTGCCGAATACTGGCATCTTACAGATGATTATGAATTTGCGTGATCTTATTTGTTGTTTCCAATGCAACTTTCAGATCCTGATAATTGGACTTACCAATCTATTGTCCTAACAATAGATGTTTAACATTCCATTTATACAAGGTCTCCAAGGGAGTAGCCTTGATACTTATATATCAACTATTATAGGAAAGCTTATCTTAAGGTGAGATGGTTATTCCAACCACTGCTTAACAAATTTTAAAGAATAGCTAATCCTTACAGCTAGTCGAACAAATCGACGATCCTGTGCAGCTGATGGCAAATTCTTAATTGTTGCCTAATTAGGGTTGCGGTAAAAATGCATAAGCAAAAAGAACCGTCTTTCATAATTAACTATACCGAAATCTCAGGATATTGAGTTAGGGTATATTAACCCTC
Organism: Helianthus tuberosus; assembly: GCA_030545235.1. NCBI lineage: Eukaryota > Viridiplantae > Streptophyta > Magnoliopsida > Asterales > Asteraceae > Helianthus > Helianthus tuberosus. The sequence goes on along the minus strand of CM060351.1, from coordinate 79,591,302 downwards.
TATTTTAAAACTTAGTTAATCAGGGTTTCAATTCTTCCAATGATGGTGCTAGCCGTCTTGGAGATTTCATAATAATACAGCCTTAAATGGGATATAAACCTTAACTCTACCTACCCCTCAGGGGTAAACAGGGTAATCTTAGGAGAAGATAATTAAGGTACAAGGAGGTTATAGAGATTTTACAAATCTCAGGCTCCAATTTATCCATCATTGCTTGTGTCAATTAAGTGACACACTTATGTTACTAATCCACGAATTCCTTAATCGGGAACATTTACTTGGATAATTCCATTCTGGATATCTTCTTTGAATACTACTAGTCGACTTTGGTACAATATGACCATTGGGATATCTCAGGGGTTCCATGCATTAAACCTCCATACTGATCAGGCATGGAAGCAATCTATGGGACACACTAGGATACGCCAATCCTCATATGGCACTTTTATCAAACATAGTTTGGCATTCGCAGTCGATAGAAAACAATGAGAAAATAATAAAATAAAGTAATATATATTGTCGTACTCTATTCGAAGAAAGAGTACTCTCAGATTTTTCAGAAGGATCCCTTGCCGATACTTAGAAGAATCGGTTACTATGGGTTCCTTGGTAAGTTATACCTTGTGGATAATATAAAAGTTTGCTAAGCTTATGGTTTATGAAGATTTATTATTGCCTGTATTAAATCAGGACACTTAGCAGAAATTATCATTGGTAAATGATAAGGAATGTACTTGATGACATCGTGAACTGCCTCTTGGCATTCATCAGGTGAGTTCAGGCGTTTCCTTTCTTAGCCTTTCCAGGCTTAGCTGCACCTTCTTTGGCAGCTTTATGGTATCTAGTTCTGATGCGGCCTTACTCACCACAGCCGTGACAGATTGCATTCTTTGTGTCCCCACATTCATGGGAAAATGATGACCCGTTCCTTTGCAGATGTCACACTGCTTTGGTCCTTCCAACTGCTGTGTCAACCACAGCTTGGAGATTAACTCCATTAATATTGAGGTTTACGTTTGTAGCTTTATTAACTTTCGTCGCCTTAATAGTATTGCGACTGTCGTCTACCTCATCCGAGTTTTCCATTCTTGAAACTTGGTACCAATCACCAAAATTTAACAATTATTAGTCATCATCCTGATGACTCGACTTAGATTAGCCACGACATTCATAAACCGTATGGGCTATTCTGTTCTGAACATTCCTAGTGAATGTTATTTGAATGTATATCCATTATATTTAGCCTAGGTCACAAAAGGACCATCAATGGCATTCAAGGTTTGGAGTGAGTCCAATACCTGCTTGACAGGGGACCATAATGTCACAATTGTCTTTGTCACAAGGAGGATTATAAATAGCTCAAAGGCTAACCTTACATGACTTTGGTTATATATATATACATATATGGCGTAGAAGCCTGTCGCGAGGGACGTAGAAAGATATGGCATAGAGTCTAGTCATGAAGGACATAAGTAATCATATGGCGTGAAGGCCTTGTCGTAATGACATTCAGATACGGCACAAATGGCCTTGTCTCTAGGACGTTATAGGATATGGCACTAAGGCCTGTCACCAGGGATGTTAACATTTAGTATGTTAACTTGACACGAACAACGGATTATAGCACGGAGGCTTGTTATGGGTGACTTGAAATATAACTTGTGGATTTGTCACAATGACATCAATTCATAGGCTGCAATCTTATTAGATCAGGAGTTTTAAGGCTTGAACATAGTTCTTCACCTTTGGACAGGGAGTCATAGACTACAACTGTCATCGTCTTTAAAGGCGATTCACTTAACAGAAAGGTAAACCAATTAACATCACTAATGGATGTCTATATATAATTATAGTATCTAATGATATTAGTCATGATCACCTCGGTCATATTGACTATTAGGTTTGGGTATAATCCCACCATTTTGAATAGGGGATCATAAAGATCACCACTGTTTTGTCTTATTGACAATAGAGTATAGTATAGCCCGTAGGCATTTCATCACTAGGGATGTCAATATTATGAATTTATGATCATCATACTGATGATGCTAGTCAGGATCGCAATGATCACATGGACTATGGGATTTGAGCGTAGCTCACCCCCTTGGGCAAAGAATCACAAAAGATTACAATTGCCTTGTCTTTATTTAACAATATAATATAGCCCTTAGGCAAAACATCATTGGGGATGTTTAAATTTTAATCATCGTACTGATTATTTTAGTCATGATCGCATTGATCATATAGACTATTAGGCTTGAGCACAGCTCGCTACCTTAAATAGGGGATCGTAGAGATCACAATGTTTGTGTCACAATGAACAATATAATATGGCCCGTAGGCGAAACATCACTAATGGATGTTTATAATAGGTTCATCGTATTAGATGATATAAGTCATTATTTTATTAATCATATTGACTCTTTGGCTTGAGCATAGCTCACCACCTTAGACAAGGAATCATAAAGATAACAATGTCAATGTCCTAAATGGACAATATATTATAGCCCGTAGGCAAAACATCACTAAAGGGTGTTAAATAATACTATCATCGCATCAGATGATATTAGTCATGATCGCATTGATCATATAGACTATAATGTTTGGACATAATCCAATATTTTAGACAGGAGGTCAAAGACCATCACTGTCGTTGTCTTATCGGACAACAAGTTTAGCCCGTAGGCACTTCATCACTCACGGATGTTTATAATATGATCATCTTATAAGATGATATAAGCCATGATTCCTAAATCACTAGGCTAGATAAGGGAATTGGAAGAATCCAATATAAGGATGACTGTTGTGATTTTCTCGAATCACATCTGTCAAGAGTGCTAACACGTTCCTAAGTGTTAACAAGGATCTGAATCCCTTGAGTAGGTTTCACCATCTTGGCCGCGTAGGCTAGGTTTCACCTTTAAGATTCTTTCTAAAATGCATACTAACAGGGAAGGAAGGGTATTTATTTTGTTCAGGATTTTTATCATAAATCCTAATTCATAAGTTAATAATAGCACAAATGGCCTAGTCACGTAGACAAGTTAAATTTATAAGCCATGATTTCAGAGAATCGCGACATTAAGATCTGAATCAAAGTTCATTACCTTTTCCTGACAGGGAGCTGTAGGCTACCACTGTCTTTAGTCTCAGAGGACATTATCTATAGCCCGCAGGTACCTCCCTTCTGAGGGATGTTTATTACGGAATTGCCCCTTAGGGAAATTCATTAACCATGGTAAACAGGGACCATATTTGGTTAATTTATTAATCATTTATATTTAGGATTTCTATTATAATTTATCCTAATTATAAAACATTAACAGTTTTATTAGTGGCACTCAAGGCCTGGTCACATGGACAATTATAAATTATATGCTAGGATTTCAGAGAATCAAAGCATTTGAGGTTTGAACCTAGTTCATTACCTTTATCTGACAGGGAGTCATTGCTACCACTGTCTTTTGGCTCATATGGAAATGAGCAAGGCCCGTAGGCACTATATTACCACGTATGGTTAAAATATGATCATCTTAATTGATGATGTAAACCCAGGATTCAGAGATCATTAAACTGGGTTAGGAATCTTTATAAGGATCCTTATATAATAATAATGTGTTTGATTTTAAATGAATCACATCTGCCAGGAGTGTTAACATGTTTTAAGATGTTAACAGGGATTTGAATCTTTTAAACAGGTCTTACCATCTTGGCCAGGTCTTTATAATGACACTCGGCTAGGTTTCACACTTAAGATTCTTAATTTAATTAACGCAGAACAATTTTAAATTGAGGTGTTAATATGGATCTGAACCTAATTATGGAACTACCATCTTGGCCGGGTCTTAATATGACACGAGGCTAGGTCTTGCCCTTTTTAGATTTTGCCATTTTATTATAATGGTAGATCTTGCAAAAGGAAATGTGATTTTCCATTTATTTAATATTCTTGTTTAGAATGAAAGTTTAAACTTAATCATTCCACTATATAAAAATAAAAGTATAAAGTTGCCCTAAGCGGGACTTGAAAGGAATAATGTTGTCCTTGTAGGGACTGAAAGGTAATTATGTCCTTATAAGGACTAATAAGGAAACGATCTTCAGTAAAAGGAGCTTCTTCTTCGTTTTATTTCTGAACGCTTTCTCCTTGGATGCTCGTTTCATTCTAGCCGCGGTACGAAGCTCAGCATCTCAGGGCTCCGGGTGTGGAGAACTCCTATTACGGCTTCTTCGCTTGGCGACGTATCAAATAAAAATTTGGAAGCAAAAAATTATAGATTAGGATTGAGAACATTCCTAAGTTAAGTCTAGACTCAGAAGGTCAAGGAATGTGCTAATGTGTCATTGAGATTAAACACAAAAAGTAGTGTTTAATTCACTCAATGTTGGCTCTGATACCAACCTGTCACACCCCTTTCCACGTGTCACCGGTGGGCCCGGTAGGGGAGTATCATGACGTGGTTGGTAACATCACAGTCAAACAACACAATTTAAATGCACAGCGGAAGCAAATGATAAAAAAATATATTACAATCCGATTCAAAAGTAATATCAAATATCACAACGGAACGTAAGATGGATCTACAGGCGGATCTTAAACAAAAGATAACTTTGTTCAACAGACTTTAGGCATCTAAGCTTGCGAGACTCATTAATGATGCTAGGAGTAGCCAGCCGATTCCGATTAGTACCTGCACTTAGCCTTTTTGGAAAATACGTCAGTTTACACTGGTAAATACTATCAACCGACTCATTTTGAAAATGATTTAAAATTTGTTTGGATGCACATGGCACAAATGTTTTATAATTTGATTAAAATGCACAGAGGCAAAATTAACCTTTTATAACTTGGGATAATTATTTGAGTATAATACTTGTAAACGAATTACATGTTTCTTATGCGTTCAGTAGCCCGATCCGTAGACCGGGTTAAAGATCAATAGACACACCACAATATTGAGTTATGCACTGAAAGGTGTACGCCTACACCCCGTGCTCAGGTCGTGGCCATCTCGTAAGATGATGCCAGGGATATCCGGGACATGGTCATTAACCCCCCAAAGGCTTTAAGCAAACAAAACATTTCAAAACAGAGCATATCAATTATTTAACCTCTATTCGATTAAAGATTCAATGCTGGACCAAGCGGTATTCTATATACCGTACCCCAAGCCCGTATAGGGAAAATAAGTTAAAAGTATTTACCTGAGCTAAATATAAATTCAATCCCAGCCGTATCAAATCAGCAAGTACAGATAGCTTTTACTGGGCTCCTAAATCTGGAACGAAGGTTTATAATAACCTATTAGAATCCTAACGGGTCTTTAGTTAAGCTTAAGCTTAGACCGGCTAGTTTCAAAGATACGGTTCGTACGCACGATTAAGCGATGACCGGATAGAATGTGATTTAGACCCTACAAGTTCAGAGACTTGTTTAATATGGGTATTTCATGCACACTCTGGATTTTGAGATAAAACCGATAAGGTTTGACCCGTTTCGGCTAATTTATGTAAACTAGTTACATAAACCGAACCGAACGCGCAAAAGGCGTGACGGGTAATCATAAGAGTCCTAACCAGGTTTCCTAAGTTAATATGCCTCAAATATGTTGTGACATCAGTAAGATGTCTTTTATTATGCCCGAAACGAATTTAAACACAAACTATGCCCCGTAGGGGTAGTTTGGTCATTTTCAAGTTTATAAAAGAGTTTAGGTATTAACCTGAGTTACAGGTCTGATGTAATCAGCAAAAATACTCCATTTAATAAATTATAACAGTAGGGTAAAGTATATATGTGAAATTTATCAATTATAACCAAACTATGCACCGTAGGGGCATTTTGGTAATTTCACATAAGCCGAAAAGCTCAAAACTGAAGTCTGAGTTTAACAACCTTTGCTTACTGTTAAAATATTATAATTTGCCTCAAATATCAGTAGGTATCACCCTTGGTATGTTTAAAATACTCTTAGTACATACTATGCGTTAAAAACGCTTAATTATGCGATTAAAAGCCGTTTACGGGTTCGATACATAAAGCTGATATTTTTACCATTCCAGAAGGCTTAAAATAAATTATTTATCATTTAAGATCAGTAGCAAAAGGTTTGGAGTCGTTTAGATATGTAAAACTCATTTTATGGCCCGTAAGGGCAAAACCGACAAGTACCGTGTTAAGCCTACGACTATGAGTTATGCTCAGCCTAAAATTAATAAAAAAAATCTTTAAAAATCCCAAAATAATATATTACATCAGTGGGTAAAAGATTTGATATTAAAAAGTATGTTTAAGTAGGCTATATGTTAAATACGCCATTTAATTAACATAAAGCTTTAATTTTTACGCTAACGAGCATAACTCTTAATCTACACCTCAAACTGATGTCAAACTTTGGGTACAAGTTTATATATCAGTGACTAAGGTTTTTATTCTTTTACATTTCCAAAAATCATGTTTTAAGGTGAAAAGGGTATAATGGTCAACATATGGGCAATTAACGGAATCATGCGTATTAATCGGTTAACTAATGAACCATGGTGTATAATCACAGAGGGTTATACTAGCATGCAACCTGGTCCAACCAGAGCTCTAAGGTATTTCTAAATCATACCCAAAACGGGTCAGAACTGAAGTCAAAGCAAAAGTCAAAGCTTTGCGACTTTCGGTTCCGAACCGGGTCTAAACAGGAAATTGTCGGGTTGAACATGTTTAGACATGTTCTTACACTAATTACCAAGTTATATTAATGATCAAACAGGTTGTATGTGTTCTACATTGCTAATTATGCATAAATTAGAAATTAATTATCCTGTTGACTTTTTAAATAACAAGCTTGACCCGACATATGACCTAGTTAGAGTGGGAATCAGAGGGTGCCCTTTTAAGGGTTTAATGCCCACATAATATAACAAAATTTGCATCGTTAAAATTTTACCGAGCCTCGTGTTGACTGCGTTGACCAGCAGTTGACCAGGTTTGACCAATGTTGACCAGGTTTGACCGATGTTGACCAGGTTTGACCGAACCCAAAACTGAACCGAGGCACTAACATGACCCAAAACTTCCCCTTGACCAGTTTTGACCACGTTTGACCTGTTGACCATGTTGAACCGAGCCCGAGAGCGTCCCGAACTTAAATTTTTCACCGAGTCGAAAGTGGTTCGATGGACTCTACGGGTCACTAGGAACCCAAAAATATATTTTTCATCGAAAACTGACGGCTGGAACTCGCCAGAACCATGTCAGAAGTCGAGCCCGAGAGCGTCCCGAACTTAAATTTTTCACCCGAGTCGAAAGTGGTTCGATGGACTCTATAGGTCACTAGGAGTCCAAAAATATATTTTTCGTCGAAAACTGACGGCTGGAACTCGCCAGAACCATGTCAGAAGTCGAGCCCGAGAGCGTCCCGAACTTAAATTTTTCACCCGAGTCGAAAGTGGTTCGATGGACTCTATAGGTCACTAGGAGTCCAAAAATATATTTTTCGTCGAAAACTGACGGCTGGAACTCGCCAGAACCATGTCAGAAGTCGAGATTTCGCCGGAGAATGAAATTTCTTGAAACTGTGCAGAAATGCTCCTAAAGTCCCGATCGAAGCATCTGCAAAGTCAAAAGTTTAAAACGGACTCGCCGGAATTTGACCGGAATGTTGCCGGAGTTGCCATAGAGCTCAAACCGCTAAGAATTAGCTAAAACTAACCACACCACGCGATCCGGAACGTCGGATATAGTCGAAAAAGTGTACCCTTGGCCGGAAAACGGCCGCCGGAAAAGTCGCTGGTCGCCGGAAAAGTTTCTAGAGAGAGAGAGAGAGAGTTTTAGAGAGAGAGAGAGAGAGTTTTAGAGAGAGAAAGAGATGGTGAAAATGATTTTTATTTTTTTTTTATTTTTTTTTTCATTTATATAGTGGAGGTTTTGTGGGCTTGGGCCCAAGGCCCACAAGCCCGTCTTCGCACCCGAACATCATGTAAGCATCGTAGAGCATAATATTAATACTTAAATACGCAAATTAGGATCGGTAGTCGATGTTTGCGTGTTCGTTCGTCGGTTGCGTAAAAATCGCGAGAAATTAAATCGTTGACGTTTTTTAACCCCTCGTATACGAATATTGCCATAACTTTCTCATACCTTAACGAAACCTTGTGAAATTTTTATCACACATTCTTGTGAGTATAATTAAGCATTACAAAGCTTCGGGTTTGCTAAAAGGTCACTCAGAGGTATACCTTTAAACATGTTGACACATTTAACCCCTGTAGTTTGTAATTCCTCACTTTCTTTCACAATTGGCTTTGTATGATTCATGATTTATTCGGTTGAGGTTATGAACATCATGTAGGGTTACTGTAAAGTATATTTATCCCTTGTTGACATTTTGAACCCTTATATTCACATACTTTCCATGTTTGTCAACTTTAGTCCCTGTAAATATAATTTCACACGTTCAAGCTTATGACACGTGTCAATACATTATAGGACGTGAATTTTCGAGGTGTTACATCCTCACCCCCTTAAAAGAAATCTCGACCTCGAGATTTGCTAAAATGATGGAAGTACTTTATGTCGCATAATGGATTTAACTTCCATAACATATCTGGAGTCTTTCCAAGCTCCTAAAGTGACTCCTATATTAGGTACATATATCCTTTTTGAAGCTTCTTAACCTATCGATCCTTAATTGATACAGGATGCTCATCACATCATAAATTTGCATAACATTATGTGATAGTGCTTCTTGACTTATTGGCGAAACACACCTTTCAGTCACTAGTGTGTAATGTATTGCGAGCTCCGCCAAGCTCCTTAAATAGGTTTTAGCTTATAAGCTACCTGATCTTGATACATTCGATTTCCTTCGAATGATTCTATATATTCAGAGCTTAACTAGCCTGTTAATTTAACAGATTTGGCACACCCTTCCTGGGTGATATCTATTGTTGAACCTTATTCCTTAATCAAGAATTTAGGAGGTTTGCTATTTTCATTAATCCTTGATTTTCTGCCGAATACTGGCATCTTACAGATGATTATGAATTTGCGTGATCTTATTTGTTGTTTCCAATGCAACTTTCAGATCCTGATAATTGGACTTACCAATCTATTGTCCTAACAATAGATGTTTAACATTCCATTTATACAAGGTCTCCAAGGGAGTAGCCTTGATACTTATATATCAACTATTATAGGAAAGCTTATCTTAAGGTGAGATGGTTATTCCAACCACTGCTTAACAAATTTTAAAGAATAGCTAATCCTTACAGCTAGTCGAACAAATCGACGATCCTGTGCAGCTGATGGCAAATTCTTAATTGTTGCCTAATTAGGGTTGCGGTAAAAATGCATAAGCAAAAAGAACCGTCTTTCATAATTAACTATACCGAAATCTCAGGATATTGAGTTAGGGTATATTAACCCTCTATTTTAAAACTTAGTTAATCAGGGTTTCAATTCTTCCAATGATGGTGCTAGCCGTCTTGGAGATTTCATAATAATACAGCCTTAAATGGGATATAAACCTTAACTCTACCTACCCCTCAGGGGTAAACAGGGTAATCTTAGGAGAAGATAATTAAGGTACAAGGAGGTTATAGAGATTTTACAAATCTCAGGCTCCAATTTATCCATCATTGCTTGTGTCAATTAAGTGACACACTTATGTTACTAATCCACGAATTCCTTAATCGGGAACATTTACTTGGATAATTCCATTCTGGATATCTTCTTTGAATACTACTAGTCGACTTTGGTACAATATGACCATTGGGATATCTCAGGGGTTCCATGCATTAAACCTCCATACTGATCAGGCATGGAAGCAATCTATGGGACACACTAGGATACGCCAATCCTCATATGGCACTTTTATCAAACATAGTTTGGCATTCGCAGTCGATAGAAAACAATGAGAAAATAATAAAATAAAGTAATATATATTGTCGTACTCTATTCGAAGAAAGAGTACTCTCAGATTTTTCAGAAGGATCCCTTGCCGATACTTAGAAGAATCGGTTACTATGGGTTCCTTGGTAAGTTATACCTTGTGGATAATATAAAAGTTTGCTAAGCTTATGGTTTATGAAGATTTATTATTGCCTGTATTAAATCAGGACACTTAGCAGAAATTATCATTGGTAAATGATAAGGAATGTACTTGATGACATCGTGAACTGCCTCTTGGCATTCATCAGGTGAGTTCAGGCGTTTCCTTTCTTAGCCTTTCCAGGCTTAGCTGCACCTTCTTTGGCAGCTTTATGGTATCTAGTTCTGATGCGGCCTTACTCACCACAGCCGTGACAGATTGCATTCTTTGTGTCCCCACATTCATGGGAAAATGATGACCCGTTCCTTTGCAGATGTCACACTGCTTTGGTCCTTCCAACTGCTGTGTCAACCACAGCTTGGAGATTAACTCCATTAATATTGAGGTTTACGTTTGTAGCTTTATTAACTTTCGTCGCCTTAATAGTATTGCGACTGTCGTCTACCTCATCCGAGTTTTCCATTCTTGAAACTTGGTACCAATCACCAAAATTTAACAATTATTAGTCATCATCCTGATGACTCGACTTAGATTAGCCACGACATTCATAAACCGTATGGGCTATTCTGTTCTGAACATTCCTAGTGAATGTTATTTGAATGTATATCCATTATATTTAGCCTAGGTCACAAAAGGACCATCAATGGCATTCAAGGTTTGGAGTGAGTCCAATACCTGCTTGACAGGGGACCATAATGTCACAATTGTCTTTGTCACAAGGAGGATTATAAATAGCTCAAAGGCTAACCTTACATGACTTTGGTTATATATATATACATATATGGCGTAGAAGCCTGTCGCGAGGGACGTAGAAAGATATGGCATAGAGTCTAGTCATGAAGGACATAAGTAATCATATGGCGTGAAGGCCTTGTCGTAATGACATTCAGATACGGCACAAATGGCCTTGTCTCTAGGACGTTATAGGATATGGCACTAAGGCCTGTCACCAGGGATGTTAACATTTAGTATGTTAACTTGACACGAACAACGGATTATAGCACGGAGGCTTGTTATGGGTGACTTGAAATATAACTTGTGGATTTGTCACAATGACATCAATTCATAGGCTGCAATCTTATTAGATCAGGAGTTTTAAGGCTTGAACATAGTTCTTCACCTTTGGACAGGGAGTCATAGACTACAACTGTCATCGTCTTTAAAGGCGATTCACTTAACAGAAAGGTAAACCAATTAACATCACTAATGGATGTCTATATATAATTATAGTATCTAATGATATTAGTCATGATCACCTCGGTCATATTGACTATTAGGTTTGGGTATAATCCCACCATTTTGAATAGGGGATCATAAAGATCACCACTGTTTTGTCTTATTGACAATAGAGTATAGTATAGCCCGTAGGCATTTCATCACTAGGGATGTCAATATTATGAATTTATGATCATCATACTGATGATGCTAGTCAGGATCGCAATGATCACATGGACTATGGGATTTGAGCGTAGCTCACCCCCTTGGGCAAAGAATCACAAAAGATTACAATTGCCTTGTCTTTATTTAACAATATAATATAGCCCTTAGGCAAAACATCATTGGGGATGTTTAAATTTTAATCATCGTACTGATTATTTTAGTCATGATCGCATTGATCATATAGACTATTAGGCTTGAGCACAGCTCGCTACCTTAAATAGGGGATCGTAGAGATCACAATGTTTGTGTCACAATGAACAATATAATATGGCCCGTAGGCGAAACATCACTAATGGATGTTTATAATAGGTTCATCGTATTAGATGATATAAGTCATTATTTTATTAATCATATTGACTCTTTGGCTTGAGCATAGCTCACCACCTTAGACAAGGAATCATAAAGATAACAATGTCAATGTCCTAAATGGACAATATATTATAGCCCGTAGGCAAAACATCACTAAAGGGTGTTAAATAATACTATCATCGCATCAGATGATATTAGTCATGATCGCATTGATCATATAGACTATAATGTTTGGACATAATCCAATATTTTAGACAGGAGGTCAAAGACCATCACTGTCGTTGTCTTATCGGACAACAAGTTTAGCCCGTAGGCACTTCATCACTCACGGATGTTTATAATATGATCATCTTATAAGATGATATAAGCCATGATTCCTAAATCACTAGGCTAGATAAGGGAATTGGAAGAATCCAATATAAGGATGACTGTTGTGATTTTCTCGAATCACATCTGTCAAGAGTGCTAACACGTTCCTAAGTGTTAACAAGGATCTGAATCCCTTGAGTAGGTTTCACCATCTTGGCCGCGTAGGCTAGGTTTCACCTTTAAGATTCTTTCTAAAATGCATACTAACAGGGAAGGAAGGGTATTTATTTTGTTCAGGATTTTTATCATAAATCCTAATTCATAAGTTAATAATAGCACAAATGGCCTAGTCGCGTAGACAAGTTAAATTTATAAGCCATGATTTCAGAGAATCGCGACATTAAGATCTGAATCAAAGTTCATTACCTTTTCCTGACAGGGAGCTGTAGGCTACCACTGTCTTTAGTCTCAGAGGACATTATCTATAGCCCGCAGGTACCTCCCTTCTGAGGGATGTTTATTACGGAATTGCCCCTTAGGGAAATTCATTAACCATGGTAAACAGGGACCATATTTGGTTAATTTATTAATCATTTATATTTAGGATTTCTATTATAATTTATCCTAATTATAAAACATTAACAGTTTTATTAGTGGCACTCAAGGCCTGGTCACATGGACAATTATAAATTATATGCTAGGATTTCAGAGAATCAAAGCATTTGAGGTTTGAACCTAGTTCATTACCTTTATCTGACAGGGAGTCATTGCTACCACTGTCTTTTGGCTCATATGGAAATGAGCAAGGCCCGTAGGCACTATATTACCACGTATGGTTAAAATATGATCATCTTAATTGATGATGTAAACCCAGGATTCAGAGATCATTAAACTGGGTTAGGAATCTTTATAAGGATCCTTATATAATAATAATGTGTTTGATTTTAAATGAATCACATCTGCCAGGAGTGTTAACATGTTTTAAGATGTTAACAGGGATTTGAATCTTTTAAACAGGTCTTACCATCTTGGCCAGGTCTTTATAATGACACTCGGCTAGGTTTCACACTTAAGATTCTTAATTTAATTAACGCAGAACAATTTTAAATTGAGGTGTTAATATGGATCTGAACCTAATTATGGAACTACCATCTTGGCCGGGTCTTAATATGACACGAGGCTAGGTCTTGCCCTTTTTAGATTTTGCCATTTTATTATAATGGTAGATCTTGCAAAAGGAAATGTGATTTTCCATTTATTTAATATTCTTGTTTAGAATGAAAGTTTAAACTTAATCATTCCACTATATAAAAATAAAAGTATAAAGTTGCCCTAAGCGGGACTTGAAAGGAATAATGTTGTCCTTGTAGGGACTGAAAGGTAATTATGTCCTTATAAGGACTAATAAGGAAACGATCTTCAGTAAAAGGAGCTTCTTCTTCGTTTTATTTCTGAACGCTTTCTCCTTGGATGCTCGTTTCATTCTAGCCGCGGTACGAAGCTCAGCATCTCAGGGCTCCGGGTGTGGAGAACTCCTATTACGGCTTCTTCGCTTGGCGACGTATCAAATAAAAATTTGGAAGCAAAAAATTATAGATTAGGATTGAGAACATTCCTAAGTTAAGTCTAGACTCAGAAGGTCAAGGAATGTGCTAATGTGTCATTGAGATTAAACACAAAAAGTAGTGTTTAATTCACTCAATGTTGGCTCTGATACCAACCTGTCACACCCCTTTCCACGTGTCACCGGTGGGCCCGGTAGGGGAGTATCATGACGTGGTTGGTAACATCACAGTCAAACAACACAATTTAAATGCACAGCGGAAGCAAATGATAAAAAAATATATTACAATCCGATTCAAAAGTAATATCAAATATCACAACGGAACGTAAGATGGATCCACAGGCGGATCTTAAACAAAAGATAACTTTGTTCAACAGACTTTAGGCATCTAAGCTTGCGAGACTCATTAATGATGCTAGGAGTAGCCAGCCGATTCCGATTAGTACTTGCACTTAGCCTTTTTGGAAAATACGTCAGTTTACACTGGTAAATACTATTAACCGACTCATTTTGAAAATGATTTAAAATTTGTTTGGATGCACATGGCACAAATGTTTTATAATTTGATTAAAATGCACAGAGGCAAAATTAACCTTTTATAACTTGGGATAATTATTTGAGTATAATACTTGTAAACGAATTACATGTTTCTTATGCGTTCAGTAGCCCGATCCGTAGACCGGGTTAAAGATCAATAGACACACCACAATATTGAGTTATGCACTGAAAGGTGTACGCCTACACCCCGTGCTCAGGTCGTGGCCATCTCGTAAGATGATGCCAGGGATATCCGGGACATGGTCATTAACCCCCCAAAGGCTTTAAGCAAACAAAACATTTCAAAACAGAGCATATCAATTATTTAACCTCTATTCGATTAAAGATTCAATGCTGGACCAAGCGGTATTCTATATACCGTACCCCAAGCCCGTATAGGGAAAATAAGTTAAAAGTATTTACCTGAGCTAAATATAAATTCAATCCCAGCCGTATCAAATCAGCAAGTACAGATAGCTTTTACTGGGCTCCTAAATCTGGAACGAAGGTTTATAATAACCTATTAGAATCCTAACGGGTCTTTAGTTAAGCTTAAGATTAGACCGGCTAGTTTCAAAGATACGGTTCGTACGCACGATTAAGCGATGACCGGATAGAATGTGATTTAGACCCTACAAGTTCAGAGACTTGTTTAATATGGGTATTTCATGCACACTCTGGATTTTGAGATAAAACCGATAAGGTTTGACCCGTTTCGGCTAATTTATGTAAACTAGTTACATAAACCGAACCGAACGCGCAAAAGGCGTGACGGGTAATCATAAGAGTCCTAACCAGGTTTCCTAAGTTAATATGCCTCAAATATGTTGTGACATCAGTAAGATGTCTTTTATTATGCCCGAAACGAATTTAAACACAAACTATGCCCCGTAGGGGTAGTTTGGTCATTTTCAAGTTTATAAAAGAGTTTAGGTATTAACCTGAGTTACAGGTCTGATGTAATCAGCAAAAATACTCCATTTAATAAATTATAACAGTAGGGTAAAGTATATATGTGAAATTTATCAATTATAACCAAACTATGCACCGTAGGGGCATTTTGGTAATTTCACATAAGCCGAAAAGCTCAAAACTGAAGTCTGAGTTTAACAACCTTTGCTTACTGTTAAAATATTATAATTTGCCTCAAATATCAGTAGGTATCACCCTTGGTATGTTTAAAATACTCTTAGTACATACTATGCGTTAAAAACGCTTAATTATGCGATTAAAAGCCGTTTACGGGTTCGATACATAAAGCTGATATTTTTACCATTCCAGAAGGCTTAAAATAAATTATTTATCATTTAAGATCAGTAGCAAAAGGTTTGGAGTCGTTTAGATATGTAAAACTCATTTTATGGCCCGTAAGGGCAAAACCGACAAGTACCGTGTTAAGCCTACGACTATGAGTTATGCTCAGCCTAAAATTAATAAAAAAAATCTTTAAAAATCCCAAAAATAATATATTACATCAGTGGGTAAAAGATTTGATATGAAAAAGTATGTTTAAGTAGGCTATATGTTAAATACGCCATTTAATTAACATAAAGCTTTAATTTTTACGCTAACGAGCATAACTCTTAATCTACACCTCAAACTGATGTCAAACTTTGGGTACAAGTTTATATATCAGTGACTAAGGTTTTTATTCTTTTACATTTCCAAAAATCACGTTTTAAGGTGAAAAGGGCATAATGGTCAACATATGGGCAATTAACGGAATCATGCGTATTAATCGGTTAACTAATGAACCATGGTGTATAATCACAGAGGGTTATACTAGCATGCAACCTGATCCAACCAGAGCTCTAAGGTATTTCTAAATCATACCCAAAACGGGTCAGAACTGAAGTCAAAGCAAAAGTCAAAGCTTTGCGACTTTCGGTTCCGAACCGGGTCTAAACAGGAAATTGTCGGGTTGAACATGTTTAGACATGTTCTTACACTAATTACCAAGTTATATTAATGATCAAACAGGTTGTATGTGTTCTACATTGCTAATTATGCATAAATTAGAAATTAATTATCCTGTGACTTTTTAAATAACAAGCTTGACCCGACATTTGACCTAGTTAGAGTGGGAATCAGAGAGTGCCCTTTCAAGGGTTTAATGCCCACATAATATAACAAAATTTTCATCGTTAAAATTTTACCGAGCCTCGTGTTGACTGCGTTGACCAGCAGTTGACCAGGTTTGACCGATGTTGACCAGGTTTGACCGATGTTGACCAGGTTTGACCGAACCCAAAACTGAACCGAGGCACTAACATGACCCAAAACTTCCCCTTGACCAGTTTTGACCACGTTTGACCTGTTGACCATGTTGAACCGAGCCCGAGAGCGTCCCGAACTTAAATTTTTCACCCGAGTCGAAAGTGGTTCGATGGACTCTACGGGTCACTAGGAACCCAAAAATATATTTTTCATCGAAAACTGACGGCTGGAACTCGCCAGAACCATGTCAGAAGTCGAGCCCGAGAGCGTCCCGAATTAAATTTTTCACCCGAGTCGAAAGTGGTTCGATGGACTCTATAGGTCACTAGGAGTCCAAAAATATATTTTTCGTTGAAAACTGACGGCTGGAACTCGCCAGAACCATGTCAGAAGTCGAGATTTCGCCGGAGAATGAAATTTCTTGAAACTGTGCAGAAATGCTCCTAAAGTCCCGATCGAAGCATCTGCAAAGTCAAAAGTTTAAAACGGACTCGCCGGAATTTGGCCGGAATGTTGCCGGAGTTGCCATAGAGCTCAAACCGCTAAGAATTAGCTAAAACTAACCACACCACGCGATCCGGAACGTCGGATATAGTCGAAAAAGTGTACCCTTGGCCGGAAAACGGCCGCCGAAAAAGTCGCCGGTCGCCGGAAAAGTTTCTAGAGAGAGAGAGAGAGAGTTTTAGAGAGAGAAAGAGATGGTGAAAATGATTTTTATTTTATTTTATTTTCATTTATATAGTGGAGGTTTTGTGGGCTTGGGCCCAAGGCCCACAAGCCCGTCTTCGCACCCGAACATCATGTAAGCATCGTAGAGCATAATATTAATACTTAAATACGCAAATTAGGATCGGTAGTCGATGTTTGCGTGTTCGTTCGTCGGTTGCGTAAAAATCGCGAGAAATTAAATCGTTGACGTTTTTTAACCCCTCGTATACGAATATTTCCATAACTTTCTCATACGTTAACGAAACCTTGTGAAATTTTTATCACACATTCTTGTGAGTATAATTAAGCATTACAAAGCTTCGGGTTTGCTAAAAGGTCACTCAGAGGTATACCTTTAAACATGTTGACACATTTAACCCCTGTAGTTTGTAATTCCTCACTTTCTTTTACAATTGGCTTTGTATGATTCATGATTTATTCGGTTGAGGTTATGAACATCATGTAGGGTTACTGTAAAGTATATTTATCCCTTGTTGACATTTTGAACCCTTATATTCACATACTTTCCATGTTTGTCAACTTTAGTCCCTGTAAATATAATTTCACACGTTCAAGCTTATGACACGTGTCAATACATTATAGGACGTGAATTTTCGAGGTGTTACACGCTATCAAACATTTTCCACGTAGAGTTCCAATGGACGACCATGTCAAAATGTGCGCTATAGCATTTCTTATTTAAAGCTTTACACCATTTTCTATAATCCGCATATCTTTTTCGACTACCTTGAAAAACGTCACGTAACATATCTTTAAAAGTTTCTTTAACTTCTTTAACGGACTCGACATTTAGCCCGTCTTGCACAACCAAGTTAATGATGTGCGCAACACATCGGCTATGATAAAATTCTCCATCGCAAATCGGATTGTATTTTATTTTTAACATTTGCACCGCGGTTGTGTTGTTCGACGCATTATCAAAAGCAATAGAAAGTATTTTATTTTCTAATTTATAAGTTTTGATAACATCGTCTAAGACATGAAATATATTTTCCCCCGTGTGTGGATAACCAAATATATCGAACGCGATTGTACGTTTCATCATGTTCCACGAATTGGGATCGATCCAATGCGCGGTAACACAAATGTAAGAATCCGGTAAACCAAATGGAGCCGACCATACGTCGGTTGTTAAATTAACACCGGTGTTTAATTTTTCAAAACCTAAAATCATTTCTTTTTTAGCTTTTGACCACATCTTTAAACAATCGCGTCTAAGAGTTGAACGACTTACGTGAACATAACGTGGTTGAAGCGTCTCTTGAATCAACTTAGTCAAGCGCGGATTGTCAAAGTGATCGAACAGCAACGATTGTTGAATAACAAATTGAGCCATCCTTAAACGAACCGCCTCCGGGTCGAAATTCCAAACACCCATACCCCGTGATATTTGCGCTTGATCTTTGGCGGGATTTTTTTTAATGGCTTGCAATGCGACGTCACATGTGCTCTCAAAGTAGAGTTCGATGACGCCGCAAGAAACGCCCCGCAATTTTTGCACCTCGCCTTTTCTTTTCCATTCGACATCTCGCATAAATCAAAATTCACCCATAGTTTCGGGTCCCTATTCGTGGTCAAGATCTTCTTCACAAACAACTCGCTAGATGAACCAACAACGGTCGAAGCATCGCCACTCGAACTCGCCATTTGAAAGTTGAAACGTATTTTGTAAGTGTGTTTTTGAGCTAGAATTGAAGTGGGATTATACATATGCATTGAAAGCTTATTTATACACATCAAAAGAGGTCCAAAACGGTAATATTACCGTTTTTTTCATTTCAAACGGTAACATCCAGCTCCTGCAATTGTTCTGTGCTGCTGCTGCTGCTTTTCTGCTGTTGAAGATCAAAATGCGACCGGTTAACCGGTTATTATCACACTAAAAAAACGGTTTTTA
This sequence comes from Helianthus tuberosus, assembly GCA_030545235.1. NCBI lineage: Eukaryota > Viridiplantae > Streptophyta > Magnoliopsida > Asterales > Asteraceae > Helianthus > Helianthus tuberosus. The sequence goes on along the minus strand of CM060351.1, from coordinate 79,572,257 downwards.
ATTAACCGGTTAAAAACCGGTTATTGATAAGAAATACTAAAACCGGTTAGGAACCGCCGGTTATTAAAAAACCTTAACCGGTTATTTTGGTACCGGTTAAAAACCGGTTTCGGTTACGGTTATTAACCGGTTTCGGTTAAAAAACCGGTTTTTTTTGCCCATGTCTAACTCTACCTATTTGACCTTTGAATTTGACCTATTTTATCCGACCGGATGATTTAGGCCCAAAAGCTTTTTTTGGGAAAAACTGGGACGCTGTTTAAATTCGATATAGGGCGTTTGGGCTAAAAGTCTAAAACACCTGATTCAGTTTCAAATATTCCACTGTTAAGCTTGGGGGGCTATAATATGTATCAGATAAAATACATTTTATATATTTTCTGATATTTCCGAAATATTTTTTAGTGCATTAGTTGGTTTTTATGCTTTTTCAGTGTATGTTATTTCACTCATTCCAGTCCAGAAAACTAACATTTTTAAATTCAGTGTTTTAAATACCGATATAAACCAACCGATTATACCGGTTTAACCAGATACCGGACACAGACCTGGTACAATAGAAGCCAGTAAAAACTAAATACAATATGTCTTATGTACCGGTGGTAAATCCGGTTCTACCGGTTCAAACCTTTAAACCAGTTTGCATTATTTTAAAATTTGATTTTCTGATTTTAGCAAAATACAATGGTAAGCTTATACTGACATTCCATATTTCCGGTAATTAAACTAGTGCCTTCCATGCTAATATTCCATCGCTGTTTAAATTGTTACTCACCTCGTCCAATGTAATATTGTTTATAAGTAATAAAAATGCTCTTAAAATGTTTACTTTTTTATAAAAAAATAGTTGTTTTTTTCGATAAAATCGCGATCAATTACATAAATCCTAATTGAGATTGAATTTTTTTAGAAGAATTTGTATTTTATGGAATTATATGGTTAACTAGTAACCCGGTTGAACCACTCAGTAAAACCCGGTTCAACCGATTAAACCATTTCAGAGCTCAAACCAATATGATTTAAAAACCGGTTTTTAAACCATTGGTTAAATTTATTTATTTTTTAACTTTTGTGAATTTACCAAATGACTCCTCGTATATTAAAAAAAGGAACAGAATTAAAAAAATCAAAACAAAACCCTACCCGTCTTTCTTCTTTATTGATCCACCCCACCCCATAGAATCAACAGTCGATGAGGTTACAAAAGAAGGTCAAGAACCTCGTTGGATCTTATGATTTGAACCAATAAAAGGTTTAAGATCTCCCAAAATCACTACAAGCAAGAATCTCGTTGGTTTTATATTAGTCGGTGGTGAATTTGAATTAAAAAAAAAAAACACTTAAATTGAAAAGGGAGAAATGCATATTTCCCCTTTATGAAACATTCTTGATTGCGTATTTACCCAACCTAAAAATAAAATTGCATACATCTCCTTTGATGAAAAAAATTGCAAATTTACCCATTATAATTTGTTTTCTTAAAATGTAACATAGAATAACTATTTCACCCTTAATTTTATTAAAATCTTTAAATTTTTTCTATATTTTTATATTTATCCATTTTTAACTAGTTTTTTTTAAAACCAAATCGTGTTTTGCTTTTTACCAATGTGTTGCTGTTGTAGGCTTTGAGTTTTGACATTGGTTGGATATGGGAAAGAAGACAACTGTGGTCTCAAGTTTAGGTTTTGTCACAGGTTGCAAGGATTTAAAATACTTCATGTCTTTATATAATGAAAAAACATATAAAAGAGAAACTTAGTAAAAATGCAAAATAAAAAAAGACTAAATAACTAATTAGCCAATCGTAAAAAAACAAAACACAATATGGTAAAAAAAACTAGTTAAAAACCGATAAATATGAATATAGAAAATTTTCAAAAGTTTTAATAGAAATAAGGGTAAAATAGTCATTTTATAATACGTTTTTAAGAAAATAAATCATAATGGGTAAATTTGCAATTTTTTTCATTTAAGGAAGGGATATACACAATATTATTTATGGATTGGGTAAATGTGCAATAAAATAGATTTAGATGAGGATGTATGCAATTGTCCCAATTGAAAATGCAAAAAGTTAAAAATAAAATAAAGATGCTAATGGGTTAAAAGGATTATATTGAAAAAACCAAATGGACTAAAAACCGTAACTTACTCTATAAACAATTATTTGTTATTACGTCGGAGTCTGGTTAAAAAAGAACCATCTTCTCCTCTTAACGAGCTTACAGTATTGTTAGTTTTGCAGATCACTCAAGGCTGTATGGATTAAGGATGAGTTTTAGATGATAACCCCTCGGTCAAAATACCCAATTTAGGCTCTATTCCCAGCGGATTAGAACCGGTGTTTCTTCTGGTTTACAATGATTAAAAAAACATTACTAAATGTTTGGTTCGCGGATATGTTGTAAAATTCTAGGTGTTAGGGGTTAATAAGTTAACCTTTGGACGTGGTTCAAACCCGCTCACTTAGAATATCCACATTCACAACCCAATCCAACCCAACCCAACTCAACCAGCCTTAAATAAAAGGGTTATTGGATTTTATCACCCCCAACTATTGGCCTTTGGCCGTTGCCACCCGCAACTAACACTTTGACCCCCGGCACCCCCAACTTGACTTTTTGTTTGCACTAGCACCACTCAGTTAAATCTGCTCTAACTTGGTTAGTTTTTTGTCCGACGTGGCACCATTTTGCTGAGTTGGAGATGATTACGTGGCGCTGACGTGTATCTAAACCTCATCTCCTTCTTTACAATATTTAAAAAAAAAACAATAACAAATCCTAAATTCTAATTTCATTATTTTGAAGATCTGGGCCTATGTTCTTATCAATTTCATCATTTTCATAGCAAGAACATCTTCAAACATCATAATCACAGTTCATCTTCAGTCATCATCTTCAAGAACATCCAAAACCCAGAAAATCAAGAACATATTCAAAGATTATCATCAAATTTCATCTGCATATTCAAGAAGCTAATAATAATCATCTGCAAACAAGAACAAATAAAAAAACAAAACCTAAATCTAATCCTAAAATTAATTTCTAAATCATTCTACAAAATCCAACCTACAAAATCCAACATACAGATTCTATATTATCTTTCATCCTAAATCATTTGCAAAAACCCAACTTACAAATCATATATCATCTTCAAATCAAATCAAGATCTTAAAATCCACCACCACCACCATCGGCACCCTCTTTCCTCTTCAAAACCCACCATCGCCACCCTCTTTCCTCCTCAAAACCCACCACCACCGCCCTCATCAACCTACTTCTGTCTCAAAATTCTGTCTCGAGACCACAATCCACACCTGCCGACAACCCAACTCTACCGCACCACTCTCATCTGACCACCAACAACCCCACCACAGAAACCCCAACCCCACATATCCAATCACATTCAATCTTAAACTGTCCACAACACTAACAACCGTTCAATCAATCAACAATTCATCAATTAATCGATCGATCAATTTCAGTCAATATTGACCTAACAATGGCAGACGGAGACGATAACGACGCCATACTGAGCGATGTAGAAGAAGACGACAATCCTCTGGTTCCGAACGTCACCGGAACAATCAGAACTCGATCGTCAACATATTAACAGATGATGTATGAGTGGTGGCAGTGGGTTTTTAGAGAGAGAGAGTGGGCGTCTGAGTGCTGGTAATAGATGAAGAAGGGGGTGGTTGCAGTTGGGAGGTGGTGGCGGTGGCATATGGTGGTGGTGAAGACGGTGGTGGTGGTGAAGACGGTGGCGGCGGCGGCATATGGTGGTGGTAGGTGAAGTGAGAGAGAAGATGGATTGAGGGAGAGAAATATCTGCATTGTTTGTTATATATATATAACTGAGAGAGGAAGCTTATACACATATACACATAACCAGCCACGCAATCATGTACACATCAGCAAAATGGTGCCACGCCGGACAAAAAACTAACCAAGTTAGAGCAGATTTAACTGAGTGGTGCTAGTGCAAACAAAAAGTCAAGTTGGGGGTGCCGGGGGTCAAAGTGTTAGTTGCGGGTGGCAACGGCCAAAGGCCGATAGTTGGGGGTGATAAAATCCAATAACCCTAAATAAAAAGAACCAATTTTTCATTTCTTCCATTATACAACCAGCCTTTCATACTAATTAACAACCCAACCCAAGCCAACTTTTATAAAAAATATATATCTATTTTATAACAAAAATGTATTTTTTAACAAAATATGTTTTTAACAAAATTAATATTTGAATGTTCACAAATTTATTTTAAGAAATATTGTGTATTTAATTTTTCTTATAAGATTGTTTATAAAAAGTTATTTGAGTAATTAAATTGATAGAGGAATTAGAAGTTAATAAAAAATGGTGTACCAATCAAGTTTGAAGAACTAGATGAAGTTGAGTATGGTTTTAGGTCATGACCTAGGTTGCTTAACAACTTGGTTGTTGGTTTCAATTTCTTTTTTTTTTTAGTAAACTGCCATTTTGGTCCCTGTGGTTTGGTCAGTTTTGCCACTTTAGTCCAAATCTCAAACTTATTACATCTGGGTCCCTGTGGTTTGCATTTTGGTCCAAAATTTAAAAACCCTATTTTTTGACTGTTGCAACCTCCTATTTTGTCTTTTAGTTCAGGGGCATCTTGGTCATTTTGCTTTTCATTTAACATTTTCTTAATTCAAAAATTAATATATATATATATATATATATATATATATATATATATATATATATATATATATATATATTAATATACACACATCACAGATCTGAGTTCATCTTCATCATCGACCAGCTCTCTCTCTCTCTCTTCTCTGAACTACCACCACACCACCACCACCGCATCATCCCCACCACCACCTTCCCACTGCCGCCAACACCACCACCACCGTGATGAGAACCGGCGACATTATTCCGGTCACACACATCTCTCTCTTTCTCTCTCCAAACACCCATCTCTCTCTTCTCTCTCTCTCATCTCTGTCGAACACCACCACCACCACCGTGATGAGAACCGGCGACATTATTCCGGTCACACACACCACGACCACTCATCTCCTCCCTCAACCACCCTTTTATCTCTCCACAAACACACCTGAAACAGAGAGAGAGAATCGGAGAAAGGAGGATGGCCGACACCCAGTTTACAGCAACAGTGGCAGCGACGCCTCCGCTCACGGCGGCGGTAGTGGTAGATGGGGGCGGTGGTGGTAGATGGGGGTGGTGGTGGTAGATGGGGGCAGTTAACGGTGAAAAATTTGGAAAAAAGGGAAAATCTGTTAGGGTTTTGAGATGGCGGCGCAGGTTAGTCAAGCTCGGGAAGTTAACGGTGGTGGTGGTGCTCAGCAGGTTGTGACGGTGGTCAGGTGGCGGCAGGTGAACTTTTCATTTTTTTTCTTTTGTTTTGAAATCGGTATTGATAGTTGATCTGATTTCGATTTGATTTAGTGGGCTTGTTTGTAATTCGGATACGGTTATTGGGTTTTGATCCAGATTTGATTTTGTTTGTGGGTTTGTTTTTTAAGTTTGTGGGTGGTGTTGGAATCTGGGTTTTAATGATGTTCTTGATCTGGGTTTTATTGCAAATATGATATTTGATGATGTTCTTGATCTGGGTTTTGATGATGTTCTGATGATGGTTTTGATGATGTCTGGGTTTTGATGATGTTCTTGTCTGGGTTTTGATGATGTTCTTGATCTGGGTTTTGATGATGATGTTTGGAGTGGCGGTGGTGGTGGTGCTATAGAGAGAGAGAAGAGAGAGAGAGGGAGGAGGTGGCGGTGGTGGTGGTGATGCTGATATAGAGAGAGAGAGAGAAGAGAAAGATGATTATTTTGATTTGGGTTTTATTGAAAAAAAAATGAAATTTAAAAAATGACCAAAATGCCCCTGCACTAAAGGACAAAATAGACAACTTTTAACAGTCAAAAAGGGGGATTTTTGGATTTTGGACTAAAATGGCAACAAAAACCAAACCACAGGGACCCAGATGTAATAAGTTTGAGATTTGGACTAAAGTGGCAAAACTGGCCAAACCACAGGGACCAAAATGGCAGTTTACTCTTTTTTTTTTTCTAATTTTAATACAACCAATATTATTTTGTCTAAGTGCCAATCAACCCAAACAAAGATCTAGGGGCTGATATAGCTAATAAATAGGGGTAATCCCCGCTACTTCTTGACGCTCCGGCGGTAGTGTAAATTTTGAAAAAGTTTGACTTTTTTTTTATTTCGTTACCCCCTTTTTTGAAACGTTGCCCATATAAGAATTTTCTAGATCCGCCACTACAGATCAGCAACAAGGATAGTTTTACAAGTAGTGTGCCTTAAACCCTTAACAAGTCTGTCATAAGATTAGTGTTTGATAATATGGCTAACAAATAGAACATTTGTTACATATCTATGATGTTATATCAACAGGGGAAGGCTCATTAGCCAACACTAAAAAAGTGGGGAACATCGGGGAACCGAGTCAAACGAACCCCGATTGGACTCATTCCAGCGGTATTGGAACCGGCTCGTCGAACCCTAACTAGGATCTCGTAACCCTAAATCCTAACTCCTAAAATCTAAACCCTAAAGCTAAAAAATAAGGCTAAAACCTAAGGTAAACCGTAAAATCTAAACTATAAACCCTAAAGCTAAACCCTAAACACTAAAGCTAAACTCTAAACCCTAAAGTTAAACCTTAAAGCTAACACCTAAAAGTCAAACCCTAATATATTTAGGGGTAAATTACATTTTTCGTCCTTTATGTTTGTATCACATTACAATGGATAGCCTTTAACTTCAATAATTACAGTCACAGTTCTTTATTTGTAAACCCCATTACACCTTACGTCCTTTAGCACTAACCAGGTTAAAATTTTAAGTTAAGTCTATTCACATGAGGGTAGTTTAGTCTTTTTACCAATTTAATTAAAAATTGTTTAATTAAAAACTAAAAAATATATATATTTAAGCTGAGATATCTCTCTCTAAACTTTCTTCCCCAAAATCCAAATCTCCTATCTAACACATACACAGTTAGTCTCCATCGAAGGCATCAGTAAAAGTAAACAAGAAACCTGTGGATTTCATACCATAAACAATGGCAAAAGAAAATACCAAATCTGTTGAAGTTAGGCTCTACCTATGAATGTGCTTTCTGTATATATATTTCTGCAGGACCTCCACTTGTCTCATTAACAAGTTCAGAATGCTTCAAATCTGCTTCTCCTACAAAACTCTTGCTTTCACCATCTAATTTTGAAGAACTGAGCACCTAAAGCATCAAATTTGGCCACTAATACCACCAATAACCATCACCACCACCAAACCACAATCTCTAAATCTGAAAACCCCATCCTCCACCATTCACACAGCAATGGATTGTACCTGAGTCTCCATCTTTCTCTATGTACTTCACCGTCGTAGCCACTTCGCCACCCACCACCAGATTCGGGAGTCGCACCTTCCTCTCTCTCTCTCTCTATCTACCAAAACCCTAGATTCGGATAATCGATTGCAGATCTGCTAAAACAGATTCGAGATGGGGCGATGGGGATGCGGATATGGTGGAGATTTCTGGGTGTTTAAGGAATGAGGGAATGTTTAGAGTGAGTGATGGCCGGAGTGGTTGTGGCGAGGCTTTAGGTGGTGGCGGACGGCAGGAGTTGTGGTGGTGAGAAGCTTAGGTGTAACACCCCGAAAGACGGGTTGGTAATTAAACCCCGTTAATGCTAAGAACGAGTAAAATACCATTAGTGGTAAAAAATTAACCTGGTGAAAACTAGGATTTAAATAAATAATTTTATGTTAATAAAATTAAAAAGAGAATAAACGCTTTGAGAAAACGAAGCGTATATAAAGCCCGAGTTAACGGGACTTAAAAATACTACGGGTTATGACTTCCCCAAACCCATTAAGTAACTAGGGATATCAACCTAGTTGGTTAAGTGTTGTTAAAACAATAAAAGAAACAAGAAATAGATAACCCTTTTAATAACTTGGGTAAATTAGAGGGGCTAAACATGGACAAATGAAATTGAGTTTTAATTAAATCAAATATTAAAACATAAAACACACACATACGTGTGTGTTTCCTGCGAATTCAACCAGAGCCAAGAAAGGCTCTCATGCTCCAACCCTAAACTTCAGAAATTCATCAAATTGAAAGGGCAAATCAAGCCCAAATCGAAATCCAAGCACAAATTAGTGATCACCTTAGTAAAGGGATCATAAGGTATGTAAAATTTTACTATTTGGTTCCATCTCAAATTCTGGATGAACACATAAGATTCGAAATTTGTGCTTGCATGATTGTTGTTTTGATGAAATTGGAATGAAATCATGTCTAGGAGGTAACCCTAGCCATTAGCTTGTTGAATGTTGCTCATCATGATGAAGTTCATAATCACCAATATGGGTGTTTAGTGGGTTTTGTAGAAATATGTTAAACACTAGGATTTTGATTGTCACTCTAGTATATTTTGATCTCTATGAAGTAAGTCTAGGTGTTGTTATGCATGCTAGACATAAGAACTTGTGAATGATGTTAAAACTTGGGTAAATAACTGTGACAACCGGCGATTTACGGCTCTTAATTACGTGATTAACAGGTGATTAACGCGACAATAAATAGTGTTTAAGACGCAAATTAACTTAATTAGGCATTTGGAGTGCCCAGGAACGTTTATTCGACTGTACAGTGCGCGTATGGTGATTTGTGGAAAATCCACTGAATATCAAGCAACAACGAACTGATGCCGTACAAAATACTGACAACGCCGAAAAATACGGATTTTCTACGAATATTTTATATTTATGAATTAATTTTGTGAATTTATTGGGCTTCCGTGCGACGCAAACGCAAGCGTGAACGGGAAACAAAATATTAAGAACCGACAACGAAACGGAGACCCCGGACACGCGTATTTCCTACAAAACCGAAGTTTTGTGATTATTTAGCCTTGTTTTCATAATTTATTGATCGTAGTTGAGACCAGTTCGAAAAACGAAATTAAAACAACCAACGCAGTATTTTACGCGATTTTTAGTTAAAGCGATGAACGAACGCGTTGAACATGATAAACGACACTATTTTACACCTTTAAATCTTAAAATTATATTCTACGACATTACGGAGTATTCGGGTTTTAAAACGGGTTCGTATGGGTTAACGGGCCGCTTAAAAACGCACGAAACGGGCTTGTGGGCCTGGGCCCAAGCCCACTTGGGAAACCCTAGTATATAAGGCATGCTATAGGTTCAAAACCCTTATTTCCCCAAATAAACTCAGCCGACACCCTCTAGTTCTCTCCCTCTCTGCATTTCATCTTGAAGAAACCCTAACTCCCTTCTACCTCACCCTCTCATCTCTCTAAACTCCGATTACCGGAGCAAGTTCCGGCGGCCGCACCCCATCGCCGATGATCGGCTGGCAAGACACCTCAAACACCCATCTCCCCCCCCCTTCTCCGAGCTTCGCGTTTCCGATGACACCCACACCCCTTGTGACCTCGTTTTTCCGGCGGTGGTTTCTCATGGCGTGGTGACAAGACAGAGAGACAGAGACAAAGACTGAGAGAAGAGAGAGATCGAGGAGGTATGGCGACGACGACAACGCCGCCGTCATGGCGGCGGTGGTGCTTTTGTTCTTCCGACAAACTTCCGGTAACCCTGGAGCTGCTGACGGTGGGGGTGGTGTCGAGTCTCAGGTTCAGCAGGTATGTTTCGGGTCTCGGTTTGGAAATGGTTCAGATGTTGAAGTTGGTTTGAGTTACGTCTGGTGCGGTTCATCAGGACTCTAGTTCATCTCGAGTCTTGTTCGGGCTTCGGTCTAGTGATGGTTCAGTTCAGATCGGGTTTGTTTGGTTCGTATGCAGATTCTGATGTGGCTCGAGTTCTGGTTCGGGTTAGCTTCTGCTCGGAATCGGGTTCGGGATGTTTCGGGTTTTTAGCTTGGTTCACGTCGAGTCACGGTCCGGGTCAACAAGTCGGTCAACGCGGGTTCGGGTTAGTCAACATAGTCAAACCAAGTCAGATTCGGTTTGGCCAACCGTGGTCAACATCAGGTCAACGTGAGGTCAACCTCAGTCAACCGAAGACCCGGTAAAGTTTAGGCGTAGCGAGTCGTTATTACGCCAGTTTACATTAGATTTTAGACTTATACGCGACCCGAGCTCGACCCGAATTGATTAAATGTTAGTTTATATTTATTATACTCGACGAAAACTTTATATAGATTGTTTACATTATTGAATTGTTGGATTGAATTTTGACAAGTTAACGACAACTTTTATTGTCGGGGTATTCCAAAAACAGAGGAAACTCTGCCCGATTTTCATAAAAATCCGAAACACGGCAAATGATTATATCGTAAAAGACGACACTTATCGAGATACAAGTTTTCTTATAAAATAAATATATAAGTATATTTATTTTAGCGACGTCTTATAACATAGGAAACGAGTTTATAACACTTTGACAAAAATGCATTACTAGTTTACGAAAACCAGATACTTAATTAAAATAAATATAATTCTTTATATTTATTTCAAACGTCTTTACTCGAAATATGACACCTTGCCGTAAGATTTATAACAAACGATATCATTAACCGACTCGATTCGATAACAACGAGCTATATATATATCCTAAACCATTCGGAATACTAAGTCGTTTTCGAGACCTAGTATTATCCCGAGTATAAACGGGATCAACTAACAATAGTTTGGTTATTTCAAACCAAAATAATAATACCTTTATAGAATCGTTTAGTTTAACGATTCGGTAGAGCTCGGACACGTAGTTTAACTACGTTTAAACTAGAAACTTATAATTATTCCTTGATTAGGAATGCTTTAGTTGCACGCTAGCGAGTTCACATTCTTGGAACGACACTTTGGAATCACGATAAGCTAGCTTTGCACAAGGATATCAAGGTGAGTTCATAACCCCCACTTTTTACTGTTTTACATTTTTATAAATGTTTTCGGGGGTGGAAAGACATGCAAGTTTTGCAAAAACACAATGTTTCGAGAAACAAAAATCATATGTTTCTAAACCATTTCGCAACAGGATTTCAACGAACTCAAATGGTTTTCGAAAAGGTTTAAGCTAAACTTACCGGTTCTTACAACAATACAAGGTTTTCGAAACATGCATGAGTTAAATGACGTGGGCAAAGTCCCAATGTCACTAGGGCTGGATAGTCCACTAGCGTACGAAAAACAAGACAACCCAGTGAGTTCATGTCCCTCCTTTCACTGTTTTCAATGTTTTGTTTTCAAAAACATCGAGGGGAAATACATGTTAAACTATTGGTATGTTAATTACGGAGTAGGAAACAGGGTCAATGTGCATAAGTAGGGAATACACACTAATAACCATTAATCACGTAGTGACCAAGGTGCAAAAGGTGTAGATCTATTGGGCTTGAGGCACGCCCCACTCCTAGTTGTTAACCGTGGAGTGCTTTTGTTGATCCCAATGCGAACTAAGTGTCTATGGGTTGGTTATTCTGCTTATGGCGCATTATGTCAGGGGGCTAGCTACCCACTGATAGATCTTAATAGACTCCATGACTTTAAACCAGGACATACCAGGATTACAAGATACCAGAAAACATTTCAATACCAGTTTACAAGGATAACAAGAATCATTTCAATACCAGTTTACAAGGATAACAAGAATCATTTCAATACCAGTTTACAGATACGACAAAAAACATATCATTACTGGTTTACGAACTCAACAGTTACATATATTGGTTTATAAACATAGCATAAAACATTTCGTTACCGATATACAAAGACGACATTTCAAATGCTTTGAGATATTAAGATCTCACAAACCGGTTTTTCAAATGCAAGATTTCAAGTGTTTTAAAACGCATTTGATACAAAACAAACTATGAACTCGCTCAACATTATGTTGACTTTTTCGCATGTTCTTTCTCAGGTTGCATTTTCAAAGCTATGGAACGGTTGGAATAGGAGAACCCACGGGATTTCGAGTACTTAGCGGGCGTTCAATTTCTAAAAGTCTTAGCTCAAATACTTCCGCTGTGCAATGAAGATACCAGTCCAGTCACGCCAGCTCTGATATTTTCGGGGTGTGACAGATTGGTATCAGAGCTATAGGTTTCAGCGAATTAGGTTTCTGTAGAGATACCTAGGCTTTAACCTCACTATCCTCTGGGGACTTAGATATCAAGAATTGAACACATACAGAACGCCTAAGACTCGAATATGGGTTCCAACCGTTACCAAGAACAAAGAGTCAATTATTTTGATTTTAAACATGCACAAGAGCTGCGTTTGATATACGATACACGAAATGATTACATACACTAAGCAAAACCTTGAGAATTTTGATAACATGCATTTAGGACCTTTGAAAAACTTATGTCGAAACTCATTAAAGGTCCTCACTTAGAAACTGCGACTATTAACTCGGGAAAATGCCATATCATTATGTCGTCTATGCTATCTTACTTACCTACCGAGCAGGTAACCTATGCGGAACGAAACACTAGTGCACGAGAATACATGAAACTCAAACTATACGTCAACGGATGTCGGAGCACATCACATTCTACGCGGAACGAAACGCTAGTGCATAAGTATACATGGAACTTAAACTATACGTCAGCGGACGTCAAAGTATATCACACACGACTTTCGAGACAAGGCCTTGGGAAAATATGGTTGGGCACGATAACAACGATGCTAATCCCGGCAGCGGGAGAACTACGGACCGCAATGCGGCACTTTGCCACGTGATCCTGCAAACGACACGAATCTCGCTGAGGTACGTTAGAACAAGATTTCACAACAGTCGGTACTTAGTCTAAAGAGACTCACAGTTGCCGGCGCTGCAAAAGAAGTCACATGCCTCCGCATTCCCCCTATTTCATTTATGAATAATACGCAATGTTTGACATTCCATGGCAATGTCACTTAACAACGGTTATCACACAAAATTCCAGGTAAGGTCCTTAAATTTCTTTTATTGAAATTCCGAATTTTGCATCTAGTGAGTAGATTTTTTTTTTCATTTCTACTTCCCTCTAATGGTCATTGCATCACGAAGATTTTATTTCATGATAGCGAACACTCATTTTCTTATTTCTTGACAAATTTGTACACTACACATGCATTGTTTGCTACGCATGTGGTTTCACTTCGAATGGTTGTTTTGTCAACATCTCATATATTAATTCGCTATACCAAATCTTTGTATTGTGTTCTAGACGACCCATATTATTGCAAAATGTTGACTCCTTGGTATCGAGTTAACGGGTTTCTTGGAAAACTCCTTTTCTTTTGAGTGACATACATGGTTTTTCGTTGTGGCCATATCGAAACTTTCTTATTGATACATGAATTCATTGTTGGATTATATTTCAACCAAGTTCAATTGATTGAACTTGCTCGTAGTACATATTCGAAATAATCCCAACAAGCACTTCATTTGTTTTGAACCATAACATGCTTGTTTGGTCTTCGACTTCAGTGAATCATTTCTTTGATCACGATCACCTAGTGGTGGCGTTTTTCACAAGTTTGAAGCTTGCGCTAATCTCGTTGCTCACCCTATGTACGGATTTAATTATTTATTTAATTGTTTATTGATATTAAATCCGCTTTGTTGATTTATCATATTAAAGCAATCTTAACACAATCGTGTGTTAAGATAATGGTACACAAATTTATGTCATATTTTGGTGTACCTTCTAACGGTTCTTTCATCGATCGAACATTTTGTGATATTCATTACTTTTCATTTTCGACCGAAAACATTATTTCCTTGTTTCATTTTCAATTGAAAATCCTATGAGATTTGTTTGAAACAAACATTCAGATTTACTTCGTTGAACTTTCAGTTGAATTCAACCACGGTGAACTTGTTTGATCACCGTTGTTATTAAAATACTTCAATCACTACGACACCTTGTGGTGTCGGTATAAACTTGTAGCCTGGGCTAATCATGATCGAGCGTTTCATGCAAAACATAGGTGATACTTGTTCGATCACCGCTATTATTGAATTGTCTCATTCACTACGACACCTTGTGGCGTCGATCTAAACTTGTAGCTTCTGCTAATCACGATCAGCCGTCTCATGCGAAACTATATTTGCTTTTCGTTTGACTCATCATTTAAATGATCCTAATGCAACTATGTATTAAGACGATGATGCACCAAGTTCAGTTGTATTTCGTTTTGGTGTATCCTTGCAACACATTGATTGTATTCATCTAATGGTTCGATAGTTGGCAAATCATTTTTATGATTCTATCTATTCGAAGTCGTTGAATTCGAGTTTCAATCATACAACAACCGACACAAGTTTCAGTTGGTCGTAAATACTATTGTTTCAAAAAAAAAAAAAAAAAAAAATGGGTTGCAGTTTGTGAACGTTCATTTGGAATTCCATTGGTTGAATTTCCTCTTTTGTTGAACACAGTAAACTTAGTCACATTGGTGATAGTATCACAACATTTCGTTCACTCGACGTCGATTTCTGGAACAAACTCAGTTGAACCGTTGGGTTCTTATTGATGCAAAATGTCCTTACACTCACGTAATCTGAATAAGTCTTGATTCAGTTACGCGGTCATTCACTTTGGTATTATTCGGACTTACATGCGAACAACAAAACTCTGAGGAGATAACATAGTCTAAATTTCGAGGACGAAATTGCTGTAACAGGGGGAGAATGTGACAACCGGCGATTTACGGCTCTTAATTACGTGATTAACAGGTGATTAACGCGACAATAAATAGTGTTTAAGACGCAAATTAACTTAATTAGGCATTTGGAGTGCCCAGGAACGTTTATTCGACTGTACAGTGCGCGTATGGTGATTTGTGGAAAATCCACTGAATATCAAGCAACAACGAACTGATGCCGTACAAAATACTGACAACGCCGAAAAATACGGATTTTCTACGAATATTTTATATTTATGAATTAATTTTGTGAATTTATTGGGCTTCCGTGCGACGCAAACGCAAGCGTGAACGGGAAACAAAATATTAAGAACCGACAACGAAACGGAGACCCCGGACACGCGTATTTCCTACAAAACCGAAGTTTTGTGATTATTTAGCCTTGTTTTCATAATTTATTGATCGTAGTTGAGACCAGTTCGAAAAACGAAATTAAAACGACCAACGCAGTATTTTACGCGATTTTTAGTTAAAGCGATGAACGAACGCGTTGAACACGATAAACGACACTATTTTACACCTTTAAATCTTAAAATTATATTCTACGACATTACGGAGTATTCGGGTTTTAAAACGGGTTCGTATGGGTTAACGGGCCGCTTAAAAACGCACGAAACGGGCTTGTGGGCCTGGGCCCAAGCCCACTTGGGAAACCCTAGTATATAAGGCATGCTATAGGTTCAAAACCCTTATTTCCCCAAATAAACTCAGCCGACACCCTCTAGTTCTCTCCCTCTCTGCATTTCATCTTGAAGAAACCCTAACTCCCTTCTACCTCACCCTCTCATCTCTCTAAACTCCGATTACCGGAGCAAGTTCCGGCGGCCGCACCCCATCGCCGATGATCGGCTGGCAAGACACCTCAAACACCCATCTCCCCCCCCCTTCTCCGAGCTTCGCGTTTCCGATGACACCCACACCCCTTGTGACCTCGTTTTTCCGGCGGTGGTTTCTCATGGCGTGGTGACAAGACAGAGAGACAGAGAGAAAGACTGAGAGAAGAGAGAGATCGAGGAGGTATGGCGACGACGACAACGCCGCCGTCATGGCGGCGGTGGTGCTTTTGTTCTTCCGACAAACTTCCGGTAACCCTGGAGCTGCTGACGGTGGGGGTGGTGTCGAGTCTCAGGTTCAGCAGGTATGTTTCGGGTCTCGGTTTGGAAATGGTTCAGATGTTGAAGTTGGTTTGAGTTACGTCTGGTGCGGTTCATCAGGACTCTAGTTCATCTCGAGTCTTGTTCGGGCTTCGGTCTAGTGATGGTTCAGTTCAGATCGGGTTTGTTTGGTTCGTATGCAGATTCTGATGTGGCTCGAGTTCTGGTTCGGGTTAGCTTCTGCTCGGAATCGGGTTCGGGATGTTTCGGGTTTTTAGCTTGGTTCACGTCGAGTCACGGTCCGGGTCAACAAGTCGGTCAACGCGGGTTCGGGTTAGTCAACATAGTCAAACCAAGTCAGATTCGGTTTGGCCAACCGTGGTCAACATCAGGTCAACGTGAGGTCAACCTCAGTCAACCGAAGACCCGGTAAAGTTTAGGCGTAGCGAGTCGTTATTACGCCAGTTTACATTAGATTTTAGACTTATACGCGACCCGAGCTCGACCCGAATTGATTAAATGTTAGTTTATATTTATTATACTCGACGAAAACTTTATATAGATTGTTTACATTATTGAATTGTTGGATTGAATTTTGACAAGTTAACGACAACTTTTATTGTCGGGGTATTCCAAAAACAGAGGAAACTCTGCCCGATTTTCATAAAAATCCGAAACACGGCAAATGATTATATCGTAAAAGACGACACTTATCGAGATACAAGTTTTCTTATAAAATAAATATATAAGTATATTTATTTTAGCGACGTCTTATAACATAGGAAACGAGTTTATAACACTTTGACAAAAATGCATTACTAGTTTACGAAAACCAGATACTTAATTAAAATAAATATAATTCTTTATATTTATTTCAAACGTCTTTACTCGAAATATGACACCTTGCCGTAAGATTTATAACAAACGATATCATTAACCGACTCGATTCGATAACAACGAGCTATATATATATCCTAAACCATTCGGAATACTAAGTCGTTTTCGAGACCTAGTATTATCCCGAGTATAAACGGGATCAACTAACAATAGTTTGGTTATTTCAAACCAAAATAATAATACCTTTATAGAATCGTTTAGTTTAACGATTCGGTAGAGCTCGGACACGTAGTTTAACTACGTTTAAACTAGAAACTTATAATTATTCCTTGATTAGGAATGCTTTAGTTGCACGCTAGCGAGTTCACATTCTTGGAACGACACTTTGGAATCACGATAAGCTAGCTTTGCACAAGGATATCAAGGTGAGTTCATAACCCCCACTTTTTACTGTTTTACATTTTTATAAATGTTTTCGGGGGTGGAAAGACATGCAAGTTTTGCAAAAACACAATGTTTCGAGAAACAAAAATCATATGTTTCTAAACCATTTCGCAACAGGATTTCAACGAACTCAAATGGTTTTCGAAAAGGTTTAAGCTAAACTTACCGGTTCTTACAACAATACAAGGTTTTCGAAACATGCATGAGTTAAATGACGTGGGCAAAGTCCCAATGTCACTAGGGCTGGATAGTCCACTAGCGTACGAAAAACAAGACAACCCAGTGAGTTCATGTCCCTCCTTTCACTGTTTTCAATGTTTTGTTTTCAAAAACATCGAGGGGAAATACATGTTAAACTATTGGTATGTTAATTACGGAGTAGGAAACAGGGTCAATGTGCATAAGTAGGGAATACACACTAATAACCATTAATCACGTAGTGACCAAGGTGCAAAAGGTGTAGATCTATTGGGCTTGAGGCACGCCCCACTCCTAGTTGTTAACCGTGGAGTGCTTTTGTTGATCCCAATGCGAACTAAGTGTCTATGGGTTGGTTATTCTGCTTATGGCGCATTATGTCAGGGGGCTAGCTACCCACTGATAGATCTTAATAGACTCCATGACTTTAAACCAGGACATACCAGGATTACAAGATACCAGAAAACATTTCAATACCAGTTTACAAGGATAACAAGAATCATTTCAATACCAGTTTACAAGGATAACAAGAATCATTTCAATACCAGTTTACAGATACGACAGAAAACATATCATTACTGGTTTACGAACTCAACAGTTACATATATCGGTTTATAAACATAGCATAAAACATTTCGTTACCGATATACAAAGACGACATTTCAAATGCTTTGAGATATTAAGATCTCACAAACCGGTTTTTCAAATGCAAGATTTCAAGTGTTTTAAAACGCATTTGATACAAAACAAACTATGAACTCGCTCAACATTATGTTGACTTTTTCGCATGTTCTTTCTCAGGTTGCATTTTCAAAGCTATGGAACGGTTGGAATAGGAGAACCCACGGGATTTCGAGTACTTAGCGGGCGTTCAATTTCTAAAAGTCTTAGCTCAAATACTTCCGCTGTGCAATGAAGATACCAGTCCAGTCACGCCAGCTCTGATATTTTCGGGGTGTGACAATAACTAGTCATGAAAAATTGATTGTTGATTTTATAGAATACGCCCACAAGGTGTTTGTTAAAATGCCTAAGTGAATGTTTATATGTTGAAAGTACGAATCAAGCGCGTAATTGCCTTAATTGACTAATTACGTGAAATATGGGTTAAAACGGGTTCTAATCATAATGTTGATTTGACTTAATTGTGTAAACCAAGTGATCAATAAGTAGTTAACTTTTGATAAGCTAAGTTAACTAATCATGAAGTCGAATAGTAGTTTCGGCATAGTAAATAAGCGAGGTGGAATAGTCGTGATTTTTATGACTAATTTGACCGCCTTGTAAATGATTGAAAATAGTTTGACGCCTAACGAGCTAGGTGGAGGCTTGGGAAAGGAAGCGGGTCAAACAAATCAAGAATGAAGGGAAAAGCATAATTCGGATGCAAGGTAAGTATAACTTACACTAGTCTTATATTTTAGAATATTCTCTTATCGTATTAGTTACGAATAAGATAAATATATAATTGAGGTATGATGTTCCGGCGTGTAAACGTACGGAACAAGATAGTCGAGTATGACAAGAAACCATGTTGATGGTTTAAAAAGGAGTTAAATCGGTAATTTGATCATTTTATGACAAATGGAAAATAAACTTTTGAATGGTTGCCTTATAGGGTAAACCAAAACAAACAATAAGGGTAAAACGGTAAATTGGTCATGCATCGACCATAACTATTGGTTTTAAAAGACACTTATGAAGTAAGCCTTAATAGGCCGAAAAGTGTTAAGAAATGAATTATAAGTAAAGCGACCGCACGATATAAATCGGAGCGAGTCATATAGTCGAGATGAAAATACATGTCATCTCGCCAATATAATCGGTCATTTAGACCAAACGGGTCAAAGGGTGAAGATATCACCTTTTGATAATAGCGACTAATGATTCTTGTCGAGTTATATGATTTCAGGAATAAATGTAGAAATGATATTTGCATCGCTACTATTTAGCGAATATTATAGCAAGGCATTAAATCGGGTCAATACATTGACCCGAGCCAGGTATGTGTAATAGAGTAATGATTCATTGAGAACGTAAGGTTCAAGGAGTATTTAATGAAGTCTTAGATAGACAATGGGTTACTTAAGTGGGTAAATCGAATGTTTTAAAAGAAGGTAGTGGCGTTTTGAAAAGCATATTGACTTTTCGAGCAAGATCATAATTCAAAAGAAGAATCATGGGTCAAACATGCTCTCAAAAGACCTTGTCGTAATTGAAAGACTAAAAAGGACCAAAACGCCCTTGTTAGCCAATTCGAACAAACAACCTTTAAAGGTTGTTTGGAAACAAGTTTTATGATTAAATAAATACTTAGATTAAGTATAGAAGTTGAAAGAGGTATTATATTAGTCAAACGGTACTATTTGAGTTTTTGTCGTAAAATAATGATTCGAGAGGTAAAATTTGGTTTATATAGATCACCACATCAAACCCGCCATAAACACAGTTGTGGTAGGAGATTATAGGATAAGAAATGTGGTGATGAAATGCTAGACACAATCGAAAGCGATTTTAGGCTCGAAAGTGCTTAAATACCCTTAACGGGTCAAAATAAGCATACGAGCGAAAACGGGTTTAAATTGTGAAATAAACTTGTGACTAGAACCTAAAATGGTAGTTAATAACAATTTGAAGAAGTGTAGGTGAAGTAGGAATCAAAAAAATATGCTCGTTTGATAAAATGCATAAACGGGTCAAAATTTGGTAAAAGGGCGATAAGCCGAAGACTTAAAAGTCTGAAATTTTATTATG
Organism: Helianthus tuberosus; assembly: GCA_030545235.1. Classification (NCBI taxonomy): domain Eukaryota; kingdom Viridiplantae; phylum Streptophyta; class Magnoliopsida; order Asterales; family Asteraceae; genus Helianthus; species Helianthus tuberosus. The sequence goes on along the minus strand of CM060351.1, from coordinate 79,552,210 downwards.
AAGGTTGTTGGATTTTAACTCCATAAGATGGAGAATTAAATTACGGACGCGTAGGAAAAAGAATCGGGTAAAACGGATCAATAACGAAGAAGTTATGGCCGTTTCCGTGAAATCAGATCATGCAGGGAATATGCAGCAACTGATAAGCAACATTCTGCTGAAAAGGGGGCCTAGCGTCACGCGACGCCCCCAAACTCGGAAAAATGTTATTTTTTGTCATATTTAACCCCTGTACTTGTTTGAACTTCATATTTAACCCCTGTACTTGTTTGAACTTCATATTTAACCCCTGTACTTGTTTGAACTTCATATTTGACTATCAAAACTAACTTTTAAGTTGGTTTTGATCATAGGTGATTGCCATGAGTGCCCGGATGAAGATCAAGCGACGAGCAAGAACCGAACACGATCACGAAATAAGCTTCCGCATGTCGTTCCGTTGTTTCTTTTAAATGACGAACTTAACTACATTATGTTCTAAACTTTTAAATTGTAAAAGGTTTTAGTAAACCCGTTTTTCCGATGCATATGTAATCTTAATTACATGATTGTTTTCGTAAATTATACGCTAAACCTTGATCTATAAGAACGGGTGTTACATTAGGTTACAGTGTTTTAGAGACTAGAGAGAGAGAGAGAGAGTTGGAGAGTGTGTGAATTTTGGTTTATAAATATAGGGGAAAGTTCTTGTACAAATAATCTTAGACCGTGGGGTATGGGGGGCTTGGGTTGGGGCATTTGTTGACACGTGGAATGGGAGCCCCCCACCACCAAAACCCACGCCCATAGGGTATGGTGGGGCTTGGGTTGGGGGCATGAATTTGGTTTGGCCATTGAGAGCTTGCCATGTCACTTACTAGCCCGCCCCACGCCCGGCTTCAAACCCACGCCAATGGGGCCACGCCCAAACCCAAGCCCACCCGGGGTGGTGCCTTGGGCGTTTTCCCCCAACCCACGCCCAAACCCCCGCCCCATACCCCACGGTCTTAACATACTAAACATTCAAATTGAAGGAAAACTCAAAAAGACAAGGTGTCATTTTTGTAATTATCAATAACTATCAAAGTTACTCTACAAATATACCTAAAAACCTTAAAAAAAACTAACCCCCTCCCTCCCCCCCCCCCCCCCCCCCACGCCCAAAAAAAAAAAAAAAAAAAAAATCTAACACCCCCTCACCCCCCACCCAAGCTAAAATGCTAAAAACTAAACCGCTAAAAAACCTTAAAAAATCTAAAAAAATAAAAAAAACACACAAATTATTTTATTTTTTTTTAACATTTTTTATTAAAAAATCGCTACTTTTAGTAGCAGCAAAAATTTTTTTTTTTGTTTTGCTAACAAAATGTAGCGTTTTTTTTTTATAAAAATATTAAAAAAAATTGTGTTTTTTAGGTAGTTTTGGTTGAGTTCACATTTGTATAGTAACTTTGATAGTTGGTGGTAATTACAAAAATGCCACCTTGTCTTTTTGAGTTTTCCTTCAATTTGTATGTTTAGTATGTTAAGATTATTTGTATTTGATCTTTTGCCTATAAATATAAATGAATATATTTTCTTGTTGTTTTCATTTTTAATATATTTTTTAAGTAAATAGGTAAAATTACAAAACTACCCTCGTGTGAATAGAGTTAACTTAAAAATTCTAACCTGGTTAGTGTTAAATGACGTATGGTGTAACGAGTTTTACAAATAAAGTACTGTGACTGTAATTATTGAAGTTAAAGGCTATCTATTGCAATATGATACAAACATAAAGGACGAAAAGTGTAATTTACCCTATATTTAGGGTTTAGGGGTTATGATTTAGGGTTAAGAGATCTTGGTTAGGGTTCGACGAGCCGGTTTCAACACCGCTGTAATGAGTTCAGTCGGAGTTCATTTGAGTCGATTCCCCACTGTTTCTCATTTTTTTAGTGTTATTCAATAAACCTCACACTATACACTATGTAAACATACTCAAAGAATCATTATTTATTTATTTTTTTGAAATAAAATAGAGAAAAAAACAAAGACATTGATAATGGACCATACTTATGAAATCCTGGACCCATCACATGGTTTGTTTGTTTGTTTGTTTCAGCGTCACCCTATCGCGCCTTCCAAGTCCGGGTCGGGCAGTTAACCAGATCCACTTCCTTATGTACACATCGTCTCAGTCTCACTCTTGATTTCGGATCATCATCCACAACCGTAGATCTCTCGCAGGTTCGTCTCTTTTCTGCCTTCTTTCATTTCATATAATATGCTTAATTTGTTGATGATGTTCCTACATTTTGGCAATTTAAATGGATCTACGCATTTTGTTTTCAATGCAACTTCATTCCTGATATTTACTTATAATCAGGATTCCAACGTATTTTTCTTTGTACAACACTTCATTGATTATTTATATACAAATTATTATTAAGTTTTGAATTGGCATTGAACATTATGAACTTGCACTTTATCATGGAAATGGAAATCTTTTTGTTTCAACTCTACAAGTTGATCATTAATGGATGAATAGTTAAGGGATGAGATCGGTACAAATGAGTGAAAGTATAACAGATTTTGTCGTATAGAAATATATGTGGTTTTCGTATAGAAATTTTTGGGTACATACGTTTTTTGACCCCTTGGTTTTATAGAAATTTTTGGGTATATACGTTTTCGACCCCCCGGTCGGAAATCTCAAGCTTCGCCACTGGGTACCGGTATCATTGAAAATGTTCATTGTTTAGGCAGTATCTGTTTGGTAGGGTACTGGTACTCGGCAAAAATGTAAATTTCATCCCTAATTAATGCAACTCTTGGTTTTAAAAAACGCAAGGCGTTTGGGTCTCGAAAGCCTAGGCACGAGGCATGAGGCAACGTCCTACATACCCCACTTTTGACCCAGATGTGCATGTGGGGCCGTCTGAAGGCTTCGCGCCCCAAGTGCGCATTTTTAAAACCAAGGTGCATCCCCATTGCAATTTATCCGGTCCATAGTTTAGTTTTGAGTTACTGGTCTATAGGCTGATAGATTACAGAAACCGTTACCTGTAACGCTCCAAACAAAAGGTATCATGAACAAACGCAGCACTCGAAAGGAAGAGCTTCTAGAGGCCGAGGTAAAACGATTAAGAGAAGAGCTCAAGAAGGCTAATCTGGAGAAAAGCGAAATAAACTCCGAGTATGAAAAGTTAACTACAATTTGCCGATCACAAAGACAACAGTTACACACGATTAAACAAGCTCTTTCTTCTACTACCATACCTGGAATTCAACCGCAGGTGAGATATTTCTCTTGAGGTTCATTAATATCTAACGGGTCGATTCAGTTTATGTTTTTTCTCTAACGGGTCAAATGTTTTAATGGGCACAGGGTCCGGGATTGTTTAACAAGAGTTCATCAAGCCCAGATCACAGCTCATGGCAGGCCTTTCCCGAAGATCACAACTCTACGCCTGTTGGAACAACCAACAGCCACCAGAACAGGTCAGTAGCCGCCAGATCTCCGGTAACCTCACCCGTCATCAACTTGGACCAGTCTCAGCGGTTTGGTGGATTGGAGAGCAATGAAAGAAACATGACGTCTCAACCTCCTGGATGGGCTGCCTTCTAGTTGATCCTTCATTACTGTAGGCGCTCTGTCGAATTTTGTTATAATAACTGGTTTTGGCTGTTGCATTTTGAGTTCTGACTCATATGATTGATGTAGATTTGAACTTTTTAGGCAATTATCAAACGTGTCTCGAGCATACTAATGTGATTATTGGTCTAGTTCACTTGATGCAAGTAGAAATTAAGAACAAAATCTCTACAAATAGGCACATAGTGCTCACACGATACACTCGTTTCATGCATAATCCTTATTGTTGTGTAAAATTTATATTAACCCATGACAAAAAAAAAAAAAAAAAAAAAAAAATTGTGGAAGTTACAATCTAAAGACCAACTTACAGGAATTGAAGTCTTCCCTTAAACTCAGATTTTCAATGTATCAATGAATGGAACACCGTCATCACTGAGTTTAACGCGATCATAGAAGCTTTGTATATATTCATCATATGTAAATGATTTGTACAAAGCCATCGAGTCTGAGTTTATCAGTTGTTTGGCCGGCTTAATTTCAAACTTCGTATCGGGATAGCAAAACGTCACTATTGAAAACCTATCTTTCTCTCTATTTACCGCTGCTATTTGATAAGGAGCTTTGTATATTCCATTGCTCACTACCTATCAATATACATATAAAAGTTTCAAGGCATTTGACTTTAAAACCATTTGACCTTAAAACTTAACATCCTAAGTGGTACTATGTGAAAGTAAGAGTTGAGGTTACCTCCATTATGATGCCAATATTTACAACGACGCCATTGGTTATGGGTTCGACAAACACCCACTGACCGTCTTTTAGGACTTGTAGTCCCGGGATGTCGCCACAATCAGTCAAGAGTGTGATCGCTGATATGTCAGCATGGGATGATATACCAATAACTCTTTGAGGCTCGGGACAAGGCGGGTAGCAATTCATCCTCACATCATAGCTTCCGCCTTCAAAAGCTTCAGAGAATCGTTTTGCATCGAGCCCTAATGCCATCGCGATGAACCCAATTATGGAAACCGCGATCTTCCTCATATTATGGGAGTATGTATCTAATGCTTCCCTGATTCACATAAACTCAACAGTTGTCAAAAGAGAAAAAAAAATGACTAGTTGTGCTTAATATCTGAATTTAGGGGTGTAAACAAGTTGAACCCGAGCTTGGCTCGTTTAACTTATGAGTAGTTTTTCAAGCTCGAGCTAGGCTCGCTTGATTTATTAATTAATTCATATATATATATATTTATAGTATTCTTTGATGCATAATTTAATTATAATTTTTTATATACCATTATATATATTATTTTTATCATAAGTTTTTATATTATAATTACTATTATATAAACATATATTTAATTCATTAAATAAAAACAGGCTCGCTTGGCAGCTCGAGCTCCATAAGTGAAGCATGGGCCTATGATTGTTTATTAACAAACTTATTTTTAGGCTTGAGCTCGGCTCGATTCTAGCTTTTATCGAGCTGATCTATAGTAGCTCGTGAACAGCTTGGCCTGATTATATCACCACTAGATTAGATCATCATACATTCATACCGGAAGCCGTGAGGCTGTTGTTTTGGCCAAAACTGTAGTTTTCGCGTTTGAGCGGGAATGGCCTTGAGGAAGATCATGTCACACCATTCCAGCTTTTGATCCTCAGAGATCACAAAGGCTTGACCATAACCTTCTAGACTTCCAGGTTGTTGAGCATAGAGCTTCTTTTCCTCAGGGGATAGGTTGAAGAAGTCTTGACTTTTGCTGTGCATAGTCTTTACAGATTCACCACCAACTTCATGACCTATTAACTGCAAGGAACAGATTATGAGATCATAGTTCAATATCAATCTAGTTGTTTATGATAAGTGGCGGACCTAGTAATTTTTACCACCGGGGTTGTGTTTTTTAGTGCTCGGATGCTTCTTACTTTGACGTCTGAACTTTTAGTTCGGGTCATGTCATACATGACAACTTGTTCAACCATTAAAATTGATTAGTACTAGGAGTGAGCAGAAAAAAAAAAAAAAACCGCAACTGAAAAAGCCAATTTAACCGAACTGCACAAAAAATAAAATGAACCGAAATTTATGGTTTGGTTTTGGTTTTGCATTATATGAAAACCGAAAAAACCGAACCGAACCGAACCGAACAAGCCAAAAAATCATTTATTTAATGTTTGCTATATATAGATTTAGGAATTATTAATTTTATTCTTGAATGTTAAGTACTTATAATAAGAACATTAACATGTTTTATTATCTTTAGAATGATTTATTCATTGCTTACAATAAATAACAAAATTTAACATAAAAAACAAATGATTTTCATAGTATTATAAAATAAAAAAATTTCTTAATAAAAACTTTGAAGAAACATATAAATAGATTAAAAAGTTAGGTTCATATAAACAATATTAATTAAAAAGGTTACATATATTTGAATCTTATATATGTTTGTTCCAAAAACGGAAACGAACAGTTTTCAAATACCGAAAACCTAACCTAATCGTGCACACCCCTAATGGCTACAATGGGTTTTTAATGTAATCATGACCACGAAAGGGTAATATACTATTTACTCATTTAGAAAGAATAACTTTGTTTTGAACACCCAATGTTTAGAACGAGTAACTAAAGTATTTAATTGAATTCGATACTCATTTTTTTCCGCTTTTCGCCTTGTTTCTTAAATGTATTGAAAGTTCAAAAATATCGAGGGCAGATCGAAGAACTGTAATATACATTACGTATATATACCTAATAACTAAGTAAAAAGTTGCAACACGTGTTATTATTATTATTATTGTTAGATATATATTAATTGAAACTACTAATGCACTTGATATAGAAATTAACACATGTTTTACATGACCGAAACCGATAAAAACAAACACCCGTGCTGGCACCGATGTTGTTTGTACGACACCGATCGGTTCAGAGTGTCACAGTAATGGTAACGTTATTCATTAATCATCATAGATAGAGTTGTATAAATGAAAATATTCGAAGCCGAAAACCATTAATTTGAATACACGTAACAATACGATGTTAGTTTATCAAAAGAAAAAAACAATATAAATAAACTCTTGTACAGAGATCGATGTTATTCGGTTTGGTACGATATGATAGCGATACCGTGTTAATTATTGAGAGGACAACAATAAAAAAAACATCGGTAACGATACAGTTGTTGTTGTTGTTTAGTTGGTTTCGATTTGGTATGATAGCTGCACAGCATTCGTTATCAATAAAATTTATATCGCAATTTTGAAAAAAATAAAATAAACATAGAACACAAACCCACTGAACTGAAATTAACTGAACAACATCGGTACGTGTATCGATATTCGTTATATTGTTTTCGATCGATGTAAGGTTTTCTTTTTCGATTACTATAGGCTACTGCGAATACTGGTACCATAACAAAACGAACAAATACCAACCTGCCGAGAACCGCAGGAAAATCTCACTAGTTACTATTATTTTTCAAAGTCAATGATGTTATAATTCCTAAGAGTTGCAGGAAAAACATGTTAAACTTGGACAACATAAGATGGTTAAGAAGAAGAGATGATTGACCTGAAAGATGCCCCAATGTTTGCAAGCATGATGAAGCTTTTGAAGCTCAAGTTGATGAAACTGCGGGTGAAGAAGCTTGGTCATGTCTAAAATGGGCACCTGAAGTGAAGAGTCTCCGGTAGGGTAATCACAGTCACCGTCGACGTCCCTTGGCCTTAGGTACCTCTCCGGCACGGCGTCGAGAGATTGAGCCACGAGTTCTTTCACGCTTGCTACGGGGATTGATGATCCCAAATTACGAGTCGCCATTCCAGGTTTTTTTTCCTTTCCTTTCCTTTCTCTTCCCTTGTTTTCTCTCGTTAGGTAAACTAAACTCACTTCCCTTCTTTTTTTGGTTACAGAGAAGCGATGTCGTGCATATAAATTTGTACTAGGGGCGGTTAGATGTCATTTAGGGGCTGTTTGGTAGCATCTAAATGACATTAAGAGACTACCTCTTAATGAAATCATTTAAGAGTTTAACAAAGATAATGTAGAAGAATGTGACATGTGATGGTTTACCATTCAGATGTTACCTCTTATCCAGTCAAACATAAGATTACCTCTTATTCATTCAGACATAAGGGTCACAAATGATTTCATTAAGAGGCAGCCTCTGAATGGATTAAGAGGCTACCAAACAGGGCCTTAATCTTAAACTAATAAACAAAATTAGTTTATTGTCTGTTTTTGTCAATCATGAAACCGCCCTGCCCACATGAAGCAGGGAAGCCGCCGGGGGAAGGCATCTTCTTGTCTTTTGTTATACAACTCTCATTTAGTTGGTATACTTTGACGAAACTGTCTTTTGTTATACAACTCTGCTGATTTAGTATATTTTGACGAAACTACAAGAGAGGTGAAAGTAATGGTAAAACGTGCGTTTGGTTCGCGAAATGATTTGGAATTGGAATTGTAATTTGTATAGGAATTAGAATTTGGAGGAATTGGATTTGGAATTTAAACACTCCAATTGGAATTGGAATCTCAATTCCATTTTTGTTGTGTTTGGTTGTCAAATGAATTGGAATCAATCACCCCGGCACCCACAACCACCAGTTCGGTCGAAACGGTACGGGTCGAAACGGTTCGCGTCGAAAAGGTTCGATTCGAAACGGTACGGGTTGAAATGGTTTGATTCGAAACGGTACGGGTCGAAACGGTACGCGACGAAGCGGTTCGCGTCGAAACAATACGGGTCGAAATGGTTCGATTCGAAACGGTACGGGTCGAAACTGTTCGCGTCGAAACGGTATGAGTCGAAACAGTTCGACCGAAACGGTACGGGTTTAAACGGTGCGGTTCGAAACGGTCAAAGATTCCAATGAATTTACTTTGATTCTTCGCATATAGGCATGGGCGGCTATGATGGTGTGCGAGGAGGACCTCCGCACAAGGACCGTGATTTCGAGGGGCACGCGATTTAAAAAAAATCAGATATATATATATATATAGGGTAGGGATCAAGAGTGAACCCTATTTAAATTGTGAACAAAAATGAACAATTTCTGGCCGTTGGATTATAAGATCTTGATTATACTATTTAATTGGTTTTCTAATTACTAAAAAAAAAAATTGAAACTACATAACCGTTTAAGGGCATAAATGTAAAATGAGATTTCTAAAATCACCCGCGAAACTTTGTAATGATTGAGTGGAGAAATTTGAAACCCGTAATAATAGGCTAGTCAGTTACACAAGATCAATTCATTCTTCAAAATTAAAAGATATTCATCTCTCTTTGTACACAACAATCTTGCGTATATAGCTTTTCAGGCGAAACGACCATACACCTACCATTTTCTATGGCGTGTATCTTCTTTCGACGACAAATAAAGGTACAATATAATGTGTACTTCGGTTTCGTCTTACTCTATTTTGCCCGATTGTGTAAAGAAAATCTAGGGCTTGAGTTTGTAGTTCATATAAAAATCTTTCGTTGTACGATAATGTGTATAAGTTTGTGGATTTAGGTTTGATGTGTTAGATTTTTGTAGATTTTTCTCCAATTTTGTGAATTATTGGTTTAATTGTTGGGCTCAACCGATAAGAGACATAGCTATACCCTGTTTTAACAATGTCTATGCCAGTTTATTATACGTCTGTGTTTAAACACATCGTGTGCTTATTATATTTGTTTTTTTGAAGCTTATTTGGAAAAAATCGAAGGTAGGGGATTTATAAATAAAACCGAATTTGGTAATTTTAGGGGCGTTTTTCTTTGGTAGTTTAAACAGTGTGTTGTTCTCTGATTTTGTGATAAGTGATGGCTTTGATAGAGTTCATATGTGTACAGTAATTGTTTTATACATATATGTATAATCTGATACTTTAGGTAAATTATGCGTTAAACAGTGTGTTTAACATGGGTGTTGTATACTCAGGTATACACAGATGTATAATCTGATACGTAGGATATTTTGTTATTATACACCTGTGTAGAAACTACATTAATTTACTTATACACATGTGTTATGTAGGATATTTTGTTTATTATACACCTGTGTAGGACTGTGTTAATTTACTTATACACATGTTTTATGTAGGATATTTTGTTTATTATACACCTGTGTAGAACTACATTAATTTACTTATACACATATGTTATGTAGGATATTTTGTTTATTATACACCTGTGTAGAACTACATTAATTTACTTATACACATGTGTTATGGAGGATTATGCCATTGAAAATTGTTGGACTTCTAAGCGTTGTTATTATTAAATATATTTTTTTGTTTGTATTTGTAATGTTTTTTGGTTAGGATGGCTCGTGAAAAAAGTTGATGCACAGTGAGTTCCCTCTTAGAAGAATGGAGAAGAAAGCTAAGTTGACGCTACTACGCAAAAAATATGTTGTATGACTAGTGACGTCAAACGCAAAGAAGTACCGTGAAAGAGTGTTGGCAGTAGCGATTGAATATGAAAAGGCACAGAAGTCTTTCGTTAGTTTTATTATTCACATTCGAAGTATGACAAAATCGAGTATAAGTTGATGTTATTTTGATATTGAATATGTTAGACTCTTGATTATGTTCTAATATGTTTCTTTCGATTACAAAAATTATATTTTGGCTTGGGTAAGTTTTTACTAATCATCCCTTTCTTTAGTGTGTAGTATCCTTTCTTCAGTGTGTAGTGTGTAGTGTGTAGATATTTAGGTGTTCTGTTAAAGTAAATACAAAATAGGATTTTGCTGGAACATGATATTGTTAAAATATGTATACTCAGATGTATTAAAAAAATCATAATAAGTATGTATTCACTTATTTGTTAAACACTTGTAATGTCTTCATAAATGAAATATTTTTGGTTGTAAACACTTGTGTATTGTCTTCAAAAATAAAAAAAACTTTTTGGTTAGGTGTATAATTAACTAATAGAAAAATATTTTTTTTGTATGGTTGAAAAGATAACAAGAAAGTGAGGACGTTTAACAATATTGGATTCGAGAATTGTGATATTGGGTCAATAAATTCAAATCCTAAAAAAAGGAAACGGTTACTGGTTAGTAACATGTATCTCAATAAAAAATGGATTATAATTTTTAAAAGATAAAATTAAATTTAAATGGTTAATTACAATCATACCCTTATAATCTTAAAATAAATCAAGGGCTAGGATGGGTTCACTAAGTTCACAAATAAGGGGTTGGTTCACAAATGAACCTAACCCTATATATATATATATATATATATATATATATATATATATATATATATATATATATATATATATATATATATATGTTATTTTTTTTAAATAGTAAACAAGCACATACTAATTCCAATATAGGCCCATTTACAAATCTTTTTTTTATGTTTTAAAATTTAGCGCACTTGGCATTAGGTTTATTGAGTCCAATACTAATTTGATTTCTTTTTAAATACTAATAAAACATTAAGGAAGGACATATTTTTTTGAGCTCGAACACGGTACGTGAATTCTCAGAGACGCCTCTGCATATAGGAAGGATTTTGAATTCCTTTAGTTAAAGGAATTTGAAGGAATTCATGCCTAATTTCAATTCCAATTCCATTGTCAACCAAACACATAAAGATTGGAATTGGGATTCCAATTACATCAAATTTTGTGAACCAAACATTTTAAGAGATGGAATTCAAATTTCAATTCCCTTAAATGCCATTGAATTCCTCCGAACCAAACACCTGAAAAAAGAAAGAAGAAATGGTAAAGACATTAAGTAGAGATTGTTGCCTAAGGTCATGAAAAATAAAATGGTAACTTTTATTGGTTTACTTTAGCCATAATATTAAAAAAGATATAGAGTAAGCTGCTATTTTGACTCATGTGATTAAGTTAGTTTAACCCTTTCGGCCCAAAAATTGAATCTTTTAACATATTAGACATTGAGGTTGGTTTTTTTTAATGATTTTGGCCCCCTAACACTAATTTTGTTAACTTTTTCCAGTTAAGTCTAAGAGTCTTTTGATCCTTTTATACCTCAGGGTTGTTTATGTAAATTTATATACTATAAATTAGCAATTTTTGTATGCATAAAGTGTTGTACCTTATGTTTTGGGTGGTTTTCAAAAAAAAAAATTGAAATTTTACTTTAAACACAAATCTTTTTACCTTATGTTTTGGGTGGTTTTAAAAAAAATTGAAATTTTACTTTTAACACAAATCTTTGATTTTCTTGCAATTTTAACTTCACAAAATTGGTTTTTTTTATTTGAAAGCCAAAACTTTTCTTCTTTTACAATTTAACCTCAACTTTTTATATCTAATTTTTTCGCAGATTTTCGTTTTACGTTTCGTACTAAATTTTGTGAGTACCACGAATCAACGTGTGTGTGTAGTTTAACGTTTTTACGTTTCGTTCATAATTTTGCGATGTAATACGACGCAACGTCCATGTGTAGTTCAAGATTTTACGTCTATTATTTTTTAATTTCATAGGTTCGTCGCAACGCGTGAGTTATTGATTGACTTTGTTATTTTTTTATATGTTCTATTTTTCGGTTTCTTACAATTTTAACCTCACAAAATGAATTCTTTTTTACTTCTAACCCAACTTTTTTATCTTTTGTAATTTAACTTCACAAATTTTTTACTTTCACCTTTGGTCCCCTATACTTTTCATCATTCCCAAATTTTCGTTTTACGTTTCGTACTAAATTTTGCAAGTTAACACAGCGCAACGTGCGTGTGTGATTTAACGTTTTTACGTTTTGTTCATAATTTTCCAAGTTAACAAGGCGCAGCGTCCATGTGTTGTTCAATGTTTTTATGTCTATTTTTTTTTGTCATTTGACAGGTTCGTTGTAAAGCATGAGTCATAGATCGACTTAGTTATTTTCTTTTAAATGTTCTACATTTCGGAATATTTCTTCGCTTTAACACGCCACAACTTAAGCATTGGTGGTCGCTGATGGTTGTGTGAGATTGGTGCTATTTGACATGCCTTTACGCCTCCGCCGCAACGTGGGGTGCTTAATTCTAGTTACAAGGTATTTTGAATATTTAAGGGGGCTATATATGTAATTACTCAAATTAACAAAAAAACGACCCCTAACCTCATATTTTCTCTCATTTTATATATTTAAGGGAAGATATTTTTGAGCTTTTTGTTTGGTTTGGGTTTAAGAAATAATAAAAAAGGAATTTGGGCTCAAAAGCGGCTAACTAATGGGAATGTTTAAAATGCATAGGCTAAGAAATGAAAATGAGGTAAAAACAAGGGCTAAAAATAAAAATTATAACGCCTCTATCACTTGTTTACAAGCATCTGGTTCTGGGTTTTAGACTGTATACGCTTGTCAAGTTCGATATTTGCAGGGAACGTTCGACAATCATACTTATATATCAAAGGATGAAGCATATATATTTACCTTGGGTATTGCTCAATAGGCTCAAATCCTCGCATGAAAAATAGGTGGGAAAGTTTTAGTGTGAAATTTTTAATAAATAATTTTGTTTCTACTTGTTGGGTTATATAAGACCTGCTAATGATGAAAGCCAAAACCAAATTGATCCATCATCCTTGCTTGAATAAGTTAAAATACAGTTTACAAGTCCAGTAGTTTCTCTCCCCTTGAAAGCTTCTTAAAACAGTTGCCCCAACTACTGCTGCATCAAACTACTGCCTTCAAAGATCAGTGATTAGGAGAACAAGTGTTGTAGGTCAATAAGTCAACAGTCAGAGTCAACCAAAGTCAAATGCTGAAAACTAGAAGACTTAAATCAACAAGTCAAAGATAGAAGTTTTGGATTTCCGAAAGTACTAGTTCCCAACCACTAGTTCTGAGAAATCCATATGTTCTCACTACTTCACAAAAGAAGCAGCAGTTCAATGCAACAGTGTGACTATCCAGCAGTTTCACAACGCTTGGCAGTTATACCATTTATGAAGCTGCTAAGGGTCGCTTTCAAGATGACGTCACAAGCAGTTCACACCTCCTATACATAGTTTTGTTTATTCTTTGTAATTTCTTAACACTTGGAGCCTAAAGCATAAAAACTAAGTGAGGGTGTGTTCACCAAGTGAAGGGGAGTATTGTGTGTACCTTTGTGATTGTATTACATCATTTGAATTCAATATGAATCATTTGCAATCATTCCCAAATCCAATTATGATAATTTGATGTGTTTGTTTATTACTGCTTAACTGAATTTTCAATTTGATTAACTATTTTTTAAGAAAAACACACACTACACACACACACACACTCAGATCCAATAATTGGTATCAGAGCCTGTTTCACTGAATTGACCTCACCGTTGATTCAGAAGATAAACTAGCTCAACTTTATAACTCATTGAGTGATCAAAGGACATTGAGAAGAATTAGGCCAATCAAATTAACAAACTGTTTCTGATACTCTATTTTCTGAATTAAATTTCAATAGAACTTAGAGAGATGTCAATCACTCATGATCCTCACAATACCGGATCGGCAAACAAGCATCCAATGCTCGTTTGTCATGAATTCAATCCCATCTTGAATGCTTCTACAGCAGTGGCTATATCGAGGTTTGGGATTTCTAAGGATTCTCTCCCGAATTTAGTGACATAATCCCTAAGGGATTCGTCACGAGCTTGGGTAATTCTATATAAGTCACTAGTTAACCTTTCAAATGTTCTACTACAAGAAAATTGATTATTAAACAGATTAACTATGTGTGAAAATGAAGTAATAGAGTAAGGAGGAAGACTTAGCAGCCATTTTAGTGCAGATCCAGTAAGTGTGGATCCAAAACCCTTGCATAAGCAAGCTTCTTTTAGTCTGTCAGGGATGGGGTTTATCTCTATCCTTTCTCTGTATTGAGCTATGTGTTTCTCTAGATCAGTTGTACCATCATACAACTTCATGTTGGGGGTTTGAAAGCGTTTGGGTATCTCTGCATTGCAAATTGGTGGAGCAAAACGAGATATCCTATGGCTTCCGTTTGGAATTTCAGGAATAGGCTTAACTACTTATGGTACACTGGATATCATATCCTTAAGCTTTGTAATTCCTTAGCCATGGACTGATTGATTCATGTATCCCACACATAGCCATAATTAGTATCTAAAGATGTATAATTGAAACTGTTACCTCATGGTTGACTTAAAGGTGGTATCCTGGAAGAGAATCTAGGATAAGACATCTCTGTCGTTATAGCAGGGCTAGAAGAAGCAATAATCTGCATGGAGATGAAATCCCCTTCGTGGACTTCAGAAGTTCTCATTGGTTGTTTCCCTGAGGATCTTTGATCCTGGTAAACACCAGAACCAGGAAAGGTCTGTGTTGAAGATCTTGTTGGATAATCCATGGATCCTTGAAGTCGAGTTGAGGATCCTTGTTGATGGAAATAAGATCCTTGAGGCTGAAACATTTTATAACAACCCTCCTAAAATATTTATAACATCCCTATACGTCCTAAAAGTACACCCCATATACGAGAAATAGGCCCGAAATACTTTAAAATTTACAAAAATCAAATAAAACAAAATTATATAGCCTGTGGCGGCCCGCGACGGACGCACCACAGGGTGTCGCGGGGCGCGACGGCCATTACTTGCCGGATACACAATTGTGCCACGTGTCCCGAAACATGGCAACCCTACTCGTTGACTCGACAAACCTATACGCGACACGTAGTCCCTGGCGGCCCGCGACGGGCTTAGCCTAGGGTGCCGCGGGGCACGACAGCCTTGCTGATCAGCCCTATAAATTGCAGTTCGACGTTCATTTGGAATTCGTTCATTCTCGCAATCTCTCTCTCAATTTCTGAATTATAGAATTAATACTTGACATTATACCCACTAAAATAGTGAAGCTCTGCCTCGATGTAAGTATCATAACCCCCGGTTACGTATTAGATACGCTGCCCGATTGATCTAAGGCTCCGTAACGGCTGTCGAGGCTCTGCCCGATGTAGTCGTTGGAGTTTCTGTCTCGGGGAGGGTATAACTAATGTAAATTGGGTTATTATACTAACGCGTGTGCATTGTTTATTTAACTAGATTATAACCAGGAAATCACAAGGGAAAAACCTAAAGTAGCAATGTGAGTAATCTCCTTTTTATAAACCTTTTTGCAAACTGTTTTTACAAAACCTTAATTATTTTGAATTATAATTAGCAGTGATTGAGTCTTTGTAATTCTTCAATTACTGCCGGTATGTTGGGGTTTTGTATACAAAATATGGAACACGTTACCATTGGACAATGAGTAATATGACCCACCAGTCAGGATTGACAGTACTGAATGAGTAATTGTGTAGATATAAACATTGTAATCGCTCTCAATACTGTGAAATGATAAGACCTGTTTGATTAAATTGGGATTCACTCACCAGTATTTCCCACTGACAAAATGTTTTTAAACGCGTTTTAGGTAACAAAATGTGAAAGCCAATTAGAAGCCAGCTGGACAGCACTGAAGGCATGGAAAAGTGGCTATAAAAGTTACCTAAATAAAGAAGATGTTTTTATTCAATAAATTAGGGTTTATCCCTATAAACATGTTTGTAATAGAAACTTGGGACTTTCCCATGTGTTTATTATTATAAAAATGTGGTATTCTACTCTGATAAAATATTTCCTAACTACGGTCCTGATGTAAATTCCGCTGCCAAATTGATAAACAACGATACCACTGATACTGGCTCACGGCCGCCCGTTCCCAGGTGATTAGGGGTCGGGGTTGCGACAGAAGGTGGTATCAGAGCTACAGCCACTGATTTCAGCCACATAATTGTTCTGCTGACACCAAAATTTTATCCATTTTGTTAGGAAATAATCTATGGGATTACGTGCATATCTGTATATTATTGTTTTGTGTTATTTGACAATTTGTTAGTTTACAGTATGAGTGATCAAGGACCATCGGACGCTTATCGTCAATTGTCCAGCTCTCCTAGGGACGAAGGAACTTCTTCCCAGCCTACCCCCTCGGGGTATTCAGCTGACACCGAATAAGGGATTTTCGTATTCAAAGCGCAATCCGAAGAGCCATTCCCTACCAAAAACAGAGGATGGTTCAGTCGGGGAGCTCACGAGCGTAGAAAAGGAATAAGGAAGCTACAGCAACAACGAGCTTTAGCAGCCGCGAATAGGGAGATGAATGCTCAAACTCAGGACATAATCAATAGACGACTAGCCAATTTCCACATACTAGCTACCACAGCCGTATACCCAAATTTATAACAAATCATAGCACCACAACCACTACCCTTATTCCCAACACAACCCATGGAAATCGAACCCAACCTAGGAGACCAAATTCCAGCACCTGCTTTCGACCCAGCTGAAATCCCTAGAGTCCCAGCACCCCATCCCCTAGATTATGACCCATGGTTTGACGACCATAGGGATTACCCAGAACTCCACCCACAAGAGGAACCCATGCAAAACCCAGTAGCACCCTACCCAAACCTTGACCCTCTAGATCCATACTGGGATAATGACCAATATATCAGGGAGATCCTAGAGAACCCGTACCCTTACGAAGAACCAATGCCACAATACCCTGACCCGATACCAGCACCTGCACCACCCATGAGCACTGAGAACGTGCAAGAACTCCGCACTTTTGGTGAGGAGTTATTAGATGAAAGTGAAAGGATAAGACAAATAGGGAAGAGACTCGTTTGGAAATATGATGAGCGTAACATGCAATATTGGATGAACCCCTATCAGTAATAATAATAATAATAATAATAATAAAATATATATATGTATGTATGTGTGTAAGTTGAGAAATATATATATATATATATATATATATATATATATATAATCAACTAAAATAGATAATCCTATAGCTACTGATGCATACTAGTATTGTATTTTAAATTCCAGTTGTGGTTGTAATAGATATAGATGCATATATATAAAATAGGGTAAAGGTCGCAATGCACGAAGATTTTGGATCAATGTGTTTGTTTGTGTGATTGTTCGCATTAAATATTGTTTTGTGATATTAATACTTGGTAAATGTTTATAATCCAGATGGACAATGAAGTGAATCAAGAAAACTAGAATAACGATAATAATGGAAACCAATTAGATAACAGTGCCATCCAACACATAGTGGCACAAGGGATTATAGACGCAATGCCATATATTATCAAAACGGTTAAGGAAGCAGACAATAATAAAAGTAATAGTGGAAGTAAACGACCACCTACTGAACCTAGTCACAGCTTAAACAATGGACCATTACTTCAAGTGCCTATTCCAAAAAGAAGAAGAACCATGTCTTATGGTTGTTCTTACAAAGAATTCTGGTCTTGTAAACCAATAGAATTATCGGGCAATGAATGAGCCATTGCAGCTCTATGCTGGATAGAAAAGACTGAGTCAGTCTTAAAAATAAGCAAGTGCGCAGAAGAGGATAAGATAATGTTTGCTTCCAATCTGTTTAAGAACGCAGCTCTAGAATGGTGGAACACTATCCTCCAATCTAGGGGAAGTGACAAAGTGTACAATATGGAATGGAATGAGTTTAAGAATATGGTGGAAAAGAAATTCTGTCATCCCAATGAAAAAGAACAGATAGCTAATAAGTTCTTAAACGTTAGAGTGACTGGAGTATACAGTAAGGGTTACACTACTGTATTCTTTGAACATGCTAGAATAGTGCCAACCCTTGCATCACCAGAACCAGTATTAATCCCCCGTTACATCTGGGGATTAATCAGTGAAATTAGACATGTAGTCAAGGCAGCTAGACCACAAACCATAGAAGAAGCTGTAGAACTAGCAAATACCTTGACTGGTGAATTAGTACGTACGCAAGAAGAAAACCAAAGAAAGAACCTAGCTCAAGAGCTTACCTGTCACACCCCGACCACGTAGAACATACAAAACGTGGCGGAAATGTCGGGGAGTGTTGTAACAGAATTAATTGTTTCAAATCCATGGCAATTGAAGTTTCGTTTTATTGATTACAAGTGTTACAATGTCTTAACAAACAAAGAAATACAACATAATTAACTAGTCTTGCATCTTTTATTGTTACTAAAGCCCAAGTCTGCCTATGTGTATCTTGATCATCTTATGCAACAGTTCCTGAAAAACACATGTGAAAATAGGTACGTCAGCATAAAAATGCCTGTGAGATACATAGGTTTTGTGAAAATAGGTTTCATGACTTATGTTTGAGAAAATGTTTAGTCATGAACCTTGTTATTTGCTTTGCTTTGTAAATCATTTGAAAAACAATGAGTTCAGATGATAAGTATAAATAAAGGTAAGGTTAAATGAATAACCAAGTAAAATATGTTTGCATAAGATAAGATGTTTATAAATCAATGTCTTGTGAAAAGTGTGTTATTTGTATAAAATGTTCTCTGTCTCAAACTGAAATGATTCAAATAACGCTATGATATGTAATACCATACAAACACTTATATATAGGAAGTACCAGCGGCGTATCCACCATGCTTGTATCATATTACACACGCATCGTTACTTAATCACTTAATCAAACCAAACCAACCAATGTAAGAAGTCTATGTTTAAATCAATTGTCAAATGTATTGGGTAATATGTCAAAGTGTTCATGTCACGATGTAAATCATATCAAAATGTCTATGTCAAATATCCATGTCAAATGTCTATGTCAAATATCCATGTCAAACGTTTATGTCAAGATGTCATGTATGGCAAGTGAAATGTCTCAACTAAACCATATGCACAAAAACAAAGTATTGAAGTAAATCTTGGTTTAAATCAAAGTTATGTTTTGTGGGAAATGCATGATCAAATGTCAATCATGTTAAAATGTCTATACCGAAATGTCTATGTCAAATGTCTATGTCAAAATGTCATGTAAAACGATGTACTAAGTAATGCACACAATTGGGCACACCTAGCATGAAATGTCATAAAATCATGTACTATAATGTACTAACGAACATAGCAGTATATGATGTTAAAACAGGAAAGCATGAAAGTAACAAGTAGGCACATGTGTTCCACCCCAAAACAGTTTGGAAAACAGTAAAAGAGGGGTCTATGTACTCACTTGAGATTGCTCAGTAGTCCTTGAGTAACAACTAAACAATGCTAGAGATCGCGGATATCAAACGGCACCTAGTATAGGTAGCTACATTAATAAACCGGACCTAAATCGGAAGATCGGGTAGCATTAGGGTTTGTAAACCAAACGAGTGTAGAGACTCGTGTCATTTGGTTTAACAAAGCCTACATACTAAATGAAACCTAACATAATTGTTTACGACCCATTACGACCCGTTTAGGTAGCTTATGCTACTTTAACGCGTCGTTCGTGTGAAACGCGTTCGGACCGCCTAACTAGTCCTATGACAAGTGTTATATGCCTTAAACATGTTACATAATCAGTTATGTGACAAAGGTTTAGGTTACATATGCTTAATTACCAATTATACATGAAAAGGGTATTCTGGTAATTTACCTAAGGCATATAAACTACCTATCATACAACTACTTAAACGATGTGACCATAGGGTATAACCTCGGAAGGTTATTCCCTACCTACTATGGTCACCTAATGTGTTTGGTCGGATCCTAATGATCGACCAAACTGGGTCGGGTTCGAGGTATAAGCGATTCATTAGATCGCTTACCCTACGACCCTAGACAACGTGGTAATCAGTGGGCATAGTCCCAAGGGACTATGACCAACGTGATTACACTCACGTTGCGAAGTTCAAAAGAACTTCGCATTGACCATTACTGGTCAACGCTGAAAGTCAAACAAATTTTGACTTTCGGACTCGAAAAGCAATAAAATAAGGAAAAGAACGAAAGAATACTTACGAAGGGTCCCCGAATGCTAATCCCGATTCAAGAATCTCAGGTATGAAACAATGGTTTCAACTTAGAGGTTCTCAAATCAGAATTCTAGTGATTTTAGCAATGGGGGGTATGGGGTATTTATAGGAATACCCGAACCGTTAAGATCGTTTCATGGAAAACGTGTTGCAAAGTCATGGTGTTTAGGTGTTTAAATTCCATCCTTATCCGCTGACTAAGCAAGTTTAGAATGTGTGGTTGTGAATTAAACAACGGCTAATACATCGAATCTGGTCCCGAATGCGAAAAACTGAGTTTCTGCATGTTTTCTTATGGAGAACACTAAAATAAAATATTTTAGTGCTTACATAAATTTTTGGATGTCCGGATGTATTCAGAACGTAAGTTATGCGCGAAAATGCAAACTTGTGCACTTTTTGACACTTTTAGTCCCTGAATGACCCAAAAGTTTATTTTAGCACACCGAACCCATTAAAGCCTATTTCTAAGCTATTTAAAGGATATTTATGGTGTGTTTAACTTATGGTCATGTTCCGGAATGTCTGTTACAGTTCAAATTGGCATACTTTCGCAGTTTGTCAACTTTAGTCCCTGTAAGCGATTTAACTTGATTTCACCACACCAAACCTTCCAAAACTTATATATAAGTTATGTAAAGGTTATTCAAGGTATGTTAAGCCTATTTCACTATTCTGGAGTGTTTGTTGGATTAAACTGGTTATATTTACGCATTAGTGCGCGTATAACCTTCCAGAAAGCGATTTAGAGTTTGAAATCGAACAAGAGTTAATATGTGCAAAAGATACACATATTTATACAAGTCCAAAGTATGAAATACAATATTTCATTGGTTTGGCATTTGTTTGATGGTTGAAATGACACAGGTGTTACAGTCTCCCCTACTTTAGGAAATTTCGTCCCGAAATTAATTCGTAGGAGTCTATTTGTGACTTTGTGTTAAATAACCATCAAAGATGAACAAGACGAAATCCTGTAATTTCTCTTTAACGAACATTTTTCAGAAATGAAAAATGAACAGAGTTATTCTCAACAGGCATTCTTTAGAAACAAAAATGAACAGAATAGTCATTTTCCACAACATTTTCAGAAACAAAAATGAATAGAATAGTCATTTTACATCTTCAGAAACAAAAATGAACAGAATAGTCATTTTACATCTTCAGAAACAAAAATGAACAGAATAGTCATTTTACATCTTCAGAAACAAAAATGAACGGAATAGTCATTTTACATCTTCAGAAACAAAAATGAACGGAATAGTCATTTTACATCTTCAGAAACAAAAATGAACGGAATAGTCATTTTACATCTTCAGAAACAAAAATGAACGGAATAGTCATTTTACATCTTCAGAAACAAAAATGAACGGAATAGTCATTTTACATCTTCAGAAACAAAAATGAACGGAATAGTCATTTTACATCTTCAGAAACAAAAATGAACGGAATAGTCTCTAGACACATGACAAAATTTGCTGTGGTTTCCGTGCACTGAATTTCATAATTATGTATGCATCCATAATTACGCAATTTCCTTGCATAGTCCGCACAATTTGTCTGAAATGTGAAGGGGAGGAAAAATCAAACCTGATGATGAGTGTGACTAAACTACCATAGGGTCCTTTTAATTAGATCGACAAAGGATCCTTTTAAATTAGGCCACCAAGGAGTCCTTTCAGCTATATCATCACATGATATTCCTAACCAGATTTTTGGATCAATCTGTTTACTTAGACCACTCAGGGGTCTAATTATGGAATAGTACAATATAATCCGAGGGTCTTTACTATTACGTAAAATCCCATTGAGGATTTAATATAGTACCTTTGGATATCCTACTTTGAATTTCCTTATATAAAGATATGGAAGATTCTACGAGGATTTGGATAACAAAACTTGGATTACACCAAAAACATAAAAGGAAACACATAAGCACATAATCACATAGTTGTTTAACTTGGTTATTAATTGTTATCTTTGGACGCGGATATAGTTAAAGCACACCAGGAATCCAATTCGTGGATTTCATTTTGGCACTTTAATCATTTCAAGAATCTATCTATGAAGATAGAATAATCTTAAAAGAAATTCGGCTTTGTCCCTATTGAATTGTGATGTACGTATTGAATTATACAAAGAATTCAATTAAGGATTCCGATGAATGATACCCATCCACAAGGATCTAATTATGAGGATAGAAAGATCCTACATGGATTTTGGAATTTGTGTAACGAGAGGTGTTCCGACACCTTGCACTAGGCGTGCTTAATTCGATACACAAGGTAGTAAGTTCATGAGGTTGAGGTGCCAGATATGCCAAGCAACATATGAAGCAGAGTTTGAAGGTTGAGCAGCAACAGGATTTGTAACAGCTTTGCTTTGGATTGCAAAGCGGCACATGTTAACCAAATGTCTCCATCGTCCACCGTGGGTACATTTGAAACATGGTATTTGATTTGAATAATGACGATGGCATTGATTTCACCAAGGAGCAGTTCCCTTATACAGCTTCATCCCTGAGGCGTGTCATGGTGATAGCTAAGTCAACGGTCCTCTGGAGTAAGTCGCCTATTCGCTGGGAAATTGCAGCACCTGGTTCGGACATTGTTGTTGCGATGAAGAAGCATCTTGTAGATAACGAAAGGCACAGGAGGAAACAAGGGAAAGATAGTCGAGAGAAAATGACAACGCATGAAGATTGTGACCATTTGTTTGTTACCAAAGGCAAACAAATGAGACAGTGACTAATCAAAATAAATGGGTCAATATAATGTATCGCGAAGACATGCTCGCCTATAAGTGAACACTCATCCCAAGAATTCCCAGGTAAGCACAACTGGTCTCGCGTCTGGTTGAGATGTATACGAAGTGCTTGCCTAGACAGAAAACTCAGAATACAGGCATTCACCCTTCCAGTTTGCACGTGTTCACATTATTAAAAACCCAAAACCTTGACGAGAGTTTTGAAAACTCAAAGGGGTTCAAAACCGTATAATAGAGAGTTCAAAACCTTACAATAGAGGGTTCAAAACCTTGTAATAAATCATCCTTGAACAGATGATTAGTTTTCAAAGCGGTTTTGAAATTTATGTTCTTGTTGTGGTTGTCACCTAAGGATAGGTGACAGTATTGTTTTATGACTAAACGCAAGTAAACTCGCGTTAGGGTCCTAAGAAGGTTATAGACTAGGTCAAAGCATTACTAATAACCTAATTCCCTATAACCATTGGCTCTGATACCATCTTTTCTGTCACACCCCGACCACGTAGAACATACAAAACGTGGCGGAAATGTCGGGGAGTGTTGTAACAGAATTAATTGTTTCAAATCCATGGCAATTGAAGTTTCGTTTTATTGATTACAAGTGTTACAATGTCTTAACAAACAAAGAAATACAACATAATTAACTAGTCTTGCATCTTTTATTGTTACTAAAGCCCAAGTCTGCCTATGTGTATCTTGATCATCTTATGCAACAGTTCCTGAAAAACACATGTGAAAATAGGTACGTCAGCATAAAAATGCCTGTGAGATACATAGGTTTTGTGAAAATAGGTTTCATGACTTATGTTTGAGAAAATGTTTAGTCATGAACCTTGTTATTTGCTTTGCTTTGTAAATCATTTGAAAAACAATGAGTTCAGATGATAAGTATAAATAAAGGTAAGGTTAAATGAATAACCAAGTAAAATATGTTTGCATAAGATAAGATGTTTATAAATCAATGTCTTGTGAAAAGTGTGTTATTTGTATAAAATGTTCTCTGTCTCAAACTGAAATGATTCAAATAACGCTATGATATGTAATACCATACAAACACTTATATATAGGAAGTACCAGCGGCGTATCCACCATGCTTGTATCATATTACACACGCATCGTTACTTAATCACTTAATCAAACCAAACCAACCAATGTAAGAAGTCTATGTTTAAATCAATTGTCAAATGTATTGGGTAATATGTCAAAGTGTTCATGTCACGATGTAAATCATATCAAAATGTCTATGTCAAATATCCATGTCAAATGTCTATGTCAAATATCCATGTCAAACGTTTATGTCAAGATGTCATGTATGGCAAGTGAAATGTCTCAACTAAACCATATGCACAAAAACAAAGTATTGAAGTAAATCTTGGTTTAAATCAAAGTTATGTTTTGTGGGAAATGCATGATCAAATGTCAATCATGTTAAAATGTCTATGCCGAAATGTCTATGTCAAATGTCTATGTCAAAATGTCATGTAAAACGATGTACTAAGTAATGCACACAATTGGGCACACCTAGCATGAAATGTCATAAAATCATGTACTATAATGTACTAACGAACATAGCAGTATATGATGTTAAAACAGGAAAGCATGAAAGTAACAAGTAGGCACATGTGTTCCACCCCAAAACAGTTTGGAAAACAGTAAAAGAGGGGTCTATGTACTCACTTGAGATTGCTCAGTAGTCCTTGAGTAACAACTAAACAATGCTAGAGATCGCGGATATCAAACGGCACCTAGTATAGGTAGCTACATTAATAAACCGGACCTAAATCGGAAGATCGGGTAGCATTAGGGTTTGTAAACCAAACGAGTGTAGAGACTCGTGTCATTTGGTTTAACAAAGCCTACATACTAAATGAAACCTAACATAATTGTTTACGACCCATTACGACCCGTTTAGGTAGCTTATGCTACTTTAACGCGTCGTTCGTGTGAAACGCGTTCGGACCGCCTAACTAGTCCTATGACAAGTGTTATATGCCTTAAACATGTTACATAATCAGTTATGTGACAAAGGTTTAGGTTACATATGCTTAATTACCAATTATACATGAAAAGGGTATTCTGGTAATTTACCTAAGGCATATAAACTACCTATCATACAACTACTTAAACGATGTGACCATAGGGTATAACCTCGGAAGGTTATTCCCTACCTACTATGGTCACCTAATGTGTTTGGTCGGATCCTAATGATCGACCAAACTGGGTCGGGTTCGAGGTATAAGCGATTCATTAGATCGCTTACCCTACGACCCTAGACAACGTGGTAATCAGTGGGCATAGTCCCAAGGGACTATGACCAACGTGATTACACTCACGTTGCGAAGTTCAAAAGAACTTCGCATTGACCATTACTGGTCAACGCTGAAAGTCAAACAAAGTTTGACTTTCGGACTCGAAAAGCAATAAAATAAGGAAAAGAACGAAAGAATACTTACGAAGGGTCCCCGAATGCTAATCCCGATTCAAGAATCTCAGGTATGAAACAATGGTTTCAACTTAGAGGTTCTCAAATCAGAATTCTAGTGATTTTAGCAATGGGGGGTATGGGGTATTTATAGGAATACCCGAACCGTTAAGATCGTTTCATGGAAAACGTGCCTTAATCCCATCCGTACATGTGTTGCAAAGTTATGGTGTTTAGGTGTTTAAATTCCATCCATACATGTGTTGCAAAGTCATGGTGTTTAGGTGTTTAAATTCCATCCATACATGTGTTGCAAAGTCATGGTGTTTAGGTGTTTAAATTCCATCCATACATGTGTTGCAAAGTCATGGTGTTTAGGTGTTTAAATTCCATCCATACATGTGTTGCAAAGTCATGGTGTTTAGGTGTTTAAATTCCATCCATACATGTGTTGCAAAGTCATGGTGTTTAGGTGTTTAAATTCCATCCTTATCCGCTGACTAAGCAAGTTTAGAATGTGTGGTTGTGAATTAAACAACGGCTAATACATCGAATCTGGTCCCGAATGCGAAAAACTGAGTTTCTGCATGTTTTCTTATGGCGAACACTAAAATAAAATATTTTAGTGCTTACATAAATTTTTGGATGTCCGGATGTATTCAGAACGTAAGTTATGCGCGAAAATGCAAACTTGTGCACTTTTTGACACTTTTAGTCCCTGAATGACCCAAAAGTTTATTTTAGCACACCGAACCCATTAAAGCCTATTTCTAAGCTATTTAAAGGATATTTATGGTGTGTTTAACTTATGGTCATGTTCCGGAATGTCTGTTACAGTTCAAATTGGCATACTTTCGCAGTTTGTCAACTTTAGTCCCTGTAAGCGATTTAACTTGATTTCACCACACCAAACCTTCCAAAACTTATATATAAGTTATGTAAAGGTTATTCAAGGTATGTTAAGCCTATTTCACTATTCCGGAGTGTTTGTTGGATTAAACTGGTTATATTTACGCATTAGTGCGCGTATAACCTTCCAGAAAGCGATTTAGAGTTTGAAATCGAACAAGAGTTAATATGTGCAAAAGATACACATATTTATACAAGTCCAAAGTATGAAATACAATATTTCATTGGTTTGGCATTTGTTTGATGGTTGAAATGACACAGGTGTTACATTACCCAAGAATTTCGCTATGGAAATTCCAATCGTGGGAAAAATGTAGGTTCTACCTCTACTCCTTACTGCAAGTATTGCAAAAGAAAGCATTCTGGAAGATGCTCTATATACTGCAATTTCTACAAAATATCTGGAAACAAGGAAGAAGACTGCAGGAAGAAACCTAACAATAAGATATGCTACAATTGTGGAGAACAAGGTCATATTAAGCCAAATTGTCCGAAACTAGCTCCAGCCATGAACAACAAGACTACTAAAAATGCTAGAGCATTTGTTTTAACAGCCGAAGACGCAAAGATGATTCCGGACGTGATTGCCGGTACGCTTTTAGTTAATGATGTTTTTGCTAAAGTATTATTTGACTCTGGTGCAAACCAAAGTTTTATTAATACTTCATTTTGCAAACTTCTCAATCTACCATTAACTAAACTCCAACAAGAATGTCTAGTAGAGACAGCAAATGGAGAATCCATTAAGATCACTGAAATCTTGCAGGGAGCAAGAATATAAATTTTAGACCAAAACTTTATTGCTAATCTTTACCCGATGAATCTGGCTGGATTTGGTATTGTATTAGGAATGGATTGGTTAGTAGCCAATAAAGCTAGTATTCTATGTGATCAAAAGTCAATCCAAGTAAATTCACCAAAAGGTGAAAAGATCACAATTAAAGGAGATAAGCCGTCTAGATCCACAAAATTCATCTCTATGAAAGATCACAATTAAAGGAGATAAGCCGTCTAGATCCACAAAATTCATCTCTATGATGAAAACAACCAGTTATGCAAGAAAATGATCACTAGTGTATTTGATTTCCATAATCGTTAACACTAAAGGAAAAGAACTGAAAGATATTCCCGTAGTATCTCAGTTTCCAGAAGAGCTACCAGGACTACCGCCGGACAGGGAAGTTGAATTCAGAATTCATCTACTACTAGGGACAGCGCCAATTTCCAAAGCACCCTACCGCTTGGCACCAGCAGAAATGCAAGAGTTAAAGAAACAATTGGACGAACTTTTGGAAAAAAAGATTCATACAGCCAATTTCATCGCCATGGGGAGCACCGATCTTATTCGTCAAAAAGAAAGACGGGTTGATGTGTGAAAATGTAACTATTAAAATCAAACAAGTTTTAAAAATGGAATCACAACCTAAACCACACACAATCGGCAAGTGCACCGGTCGCAGTGTAGTGTAGATGGCAAGACCGTATATCAATCCGTGGACACTATACGCAAACTTTAGATAATGAACCTCTATCGAATATGTAGTCAACTTTTAGATTTGTTTTGAAGTGATTTTTAATAATTAAATATTAACTAAATTAAATAAGAAGATGTAGGAAACAAAACAAGCAAAATGAAGCAAACACGAGAGCAGACTGTGAATATATATGAGATAAGGACTACCTAGGTATCGAATCCCTAGAATCATGCAATGCTAATGTGACAATGATAACGGTTAAATATCTATTTCCCTCGATTGACCCCCGGCTAGAGATGTCCCAAACGAAAAAGCAAGACTAAATGTGAAGTGCTAGAACGAACCGGTTCGAGCTATCGATACCAAATCCTACGAAGATCAAGCAATGAAAGCAACTTTACTCCCAAAACCCTCAAATCGCAAAGCAAACCCAACCTTGATAATTGAAATCCTAGGAAACCTTAATTACGATGCAATAAACGAGCCCGAGCTATCGGTCACCCAATCTACCCACCAATAATTAGCTAATAACCTAGCTCACCCAAATCGTCTTTCGAGTCACAAGATGAGGATGCAAGTTTTAATATAGTGATTTTAATTATTAGTCAACTTGGTCAATTTCTCAACACAATACCTAACCCGAAAATCCTAAGATAACCGAATTAAATTAAATTCTAAGTCTAGGGGGAATTTCTTCGTGCCTAAACCGCTGAATTTATTGACTAATAAAATAACCAAAACATACCAACATGCAATATCAAGATCAATATCAAAGAAAAGTTATGTAAATCACATCAAATAACCGAAAACATGTCACAAACGCATTACAATCAACTAGTTCATCTCAACCTAGGCAGTTTATAAAAGTTTAGCCACTTATATAGAATAAAAACATAACAAACGCGGTTCTAAAAATTAAACAAGACATAGGTTCAACGCAAACGATTTGAAAATTAGTAGTGATATCGAACCCGCAATGCTAGAACCGAATGCTTTTCTTTTCCTTTCTCTTGCGCCAAAAACAGCAGCAGTAACCTCCCAAAAATTGCGTCTGATCACCCTCTTGCTGCCGCCAATGTCTTCTTTCTCGAAGACAGTGATAATAATCTCCAACCCTCCTTGTTGACTTTTGTGCTTGTTTCTCTTGAATGCTCTAGCCGCCAATGTCCAAGCAATAATGGGGTCCCCTTCTTCCTTTTATGCTTCAAGTTTTTATACTTATAATAGGTTGCCACCTCTCTTTCTTAATTGGGCCGCCAATATTGGTCCAATATGCTTGCCCTGTTGTGTTTCTCCGAAAATTAATGATTTCTCCGAAAATTAATGATGCCCCCCTTTGGTTTTCGAAAACAAAACAACAATAGGGAAGGGAATATCCCTTTGTCTGCCGCCAATATTGGTCCCCTCTTTTTGTCTTTTATGGAAATTATACATTGGCATGAAGTGGAGAAGCCCTATGATATTATTCTCGAAAATCAACAGGTGGGCGGCCCAAAGTCCCTGCCATCCATATCCTTCTCTAATAATAATTCCTTTTTCCTCCAAGATCACATCTAATATGGATTCTTAGTTGAATATCTGGCTGGTCGTAATGGCCTCACTATATGTGCTCTTCTAATTATTTACTTTCATAGTATGCAATCCCAATTCGCTTGAAGTCCATTGGCCCACTTACAGAAAATAGCTGCAATTTTTATTTCAGTCACTGACAGTCTAGTCCACTCAACTGGTTGGTTATTTGTTTATTACTCGTTTCCGCTCCATTTGCGCCAGTACCTGCCAAAACACCAAATAATGTAATCTAATACTAAAAAATAAATAAAACAAATAAAAAAATATACAAAAACTATACAATTTACACGGGACAAATATGTGTATTTTACAACACATCACGGGTCAATGGGTATGTGCATTGATTACCGAGAATTGAACTAGGTCACGATTAAAAATCGGTACCCATTACCAAGAATCGATGATCTGTTTGATTAACTGCAAGGAGCTCGATTTCTTTTCTAAGATCGACTTACGCTCAGGATATCATCAATTAAAGGTACAGGAAGAGGACATTCCTAAAACCGCTTTCAGAACAAGGTATGGCCATTATGAATTTACTGTCATGCCATTTGGATTAACCAATGCCCCACCCGCATTTATGGACACGATGAACCGAATATGTAAGCCATATTTGGATAAATTCATAATTGTCTTTATAGATGATATTCTCATTTACTCTAAGAGTAAAGAGGAACACGCAGTGCATCTGAAGGAATTCATGTGGATCCCACAAAGATTGAGGCAATTACTAAATGGAAAGTCCCTGAATCACCAACGAAGGTTAGAAGTTTTCTAGGACTAGCCGGTTATTATAGACGGTTTATCCGAGATTTTTCTAGAATAGCCATTCCCTTAACAAAACTAACCTGTAAGTCTGTTAAGTTTGAATGGGGACCAAAACAAGAAGAAGCCTTTAGAATTCTTAAGCAAAGATTAACCAACGCACCCATACTAGCGTTACCAGGAACTGAAGATTTTGTAGTCTATTGTGAGACTTCTAAGTTAGGTTATGGATGTGTGTTGATGCAACGTCAAAAGGTTATAGCCTATGCGTCTAGACAACTTAAGAATCATGAAGACAATTATTCAACCCATGATTTAGAATTAGGAACTATAATTTTTGCCCTGAAAATTTGGAGACATTACATTTACGGTAGTAAGTTTACCATTTTCACCGATCATAAGAGTTTAAGATATGTTTTTGGGCAACAGGAGTTAAATATGAGACAAAGGCGTT
This sequence comes from Helianthus tuberosus, assembly GCA_030545235.1. Taxonomy (NCBI): domain Eukaryota; kingdom Viridiplantae; phylum Streptophyta; class Magnoliopsida; order Asterales; family Asteraceae; genus Helianthus; species Helianthus tuberosus. Next base: position 79,521,451 of record CM060351.1, on the reverse strand, counting down.
GGATGGAAATTCTTAGTGATTATGATTGTAATATCCAGTATCATGCAGGAAAGGCTAATGTAGTAGCCGATGCTTTAAGTCGAAAGTATCACGAAAAACCAAAAGAGTACGTTCTCTTAAATTAAATCTGCAGATAGATTTAAATGAACAAATCAGAGAAGTACAAGAATCAGCAATCAATGATGATACTGAAAAATTAAAAGGAATGATTAAGGAATTAGAACATGGAACAGATGGAATATGGAGATTCCATAAGAAAAGGATTTGGATACCTAAACTAGGAAACCTACGCCACCGTATATTAGAAGAAGCCCATAAGTCTAAGTATACGATACATCCTGGAAGTGATAAGATGTATCAAGATTTAAGAAAGAATTTTTGGTGGATAGGAATGAAAAATGATATAGCAGCTTATGTTGCCAAGTGTCTAACCTGTTCACAAGTTAAAGCTGAACATCAGAAGCCCTCGGGTTTATTGCAGCAATTGGAAATGCCAATATGGAAATGGGAATTGATAACAATGGACTTTGTTACCAAATTACCCAAAACACGAAAAGGTAATGATACAATCCGAGTGATTGTAGACAGGCTAACCAAGTCTTCTCATTTTCTACCAATGAAGGAAACTTTCAGTATGGAACAATTAGCCAAGTTGTATGTAAATGAAATAGTTTCCTTACATGGAATTCCTTTATCAATTGTTTCTGATAGAGATAGCTGTTTTACTTCTCATTTTTGGACAAGTTTCCAAAAAGCAATGGGAACCAAGCTGAATCTAAGCACAACTTATCATCCTCAAATGGATGGACAAAGCGAAATGACAATTCAGACAATGGAAGATATGCTTAGAGCTTGTGTAATTGATTTCAGAGGAAATTGGGACGATTACTTACCATTAATAGAATTTTCCTATAATAACAGCTATCATATCAGTATCAATGCTGCACCATTCAAAGCACTTTATGGACGAAAGTGCCGAACTCCAGTCTGTTGGGTAGAAATTGGAGAAAAGCAATTGTCTGGACCAAAGATAGTACAAGAAACAACGGACAAGATTATTCAAGTCAAGGAAAGACTAAAAGCAGCACGCGATCGGCAAAAGAGTTATGCTGATATTAGGCGAAAGCCATTAGAATTCCAAGTAGGAGATAAGGTATTATTAAAAGTTTCTCCTTGGAAAAGAGTAGTGAGATTCATCAATAGGGGAAAGCTAAGTCCCAGGTATGTTGGACCCCTTGAGATTATTAGAAAAATAGGACCAGTAGCTTACCAGCTACAACTGCCAGAAGAAATGGCAGGAATACATGATGTATTTCATGTATGTAATCTCAAAAAGTGCTTAGCCGATGAATCACTAGTGGTACCTCTTAAGGACATAGAGGTGAATGAGGAGCTGAAGTTTGTAGAGAAGCCTCTACAAATTGAAGACAGAAAAGTCAAGAATCTCAAACACAAGAGATTAGTTCTAGTCAAAGTGAAATGGGATTCCAAGAGAGGACCATAATACACTTGGGAGCTTGAATCAGAGATGCAGAGGAAATACCCACACCTGTTCCAGTAGACCTCGAGGACAGTTCTAAAACAAGGTGGGGAGGATATAACAACCCTCCTAAAATATTTATAACATCCCTAGACGTCCTAAAAATACACCCCGTATACGAGAAATAGGCCCGAAATACTTTAAAATTTACAAAAATCAAATAAAACAAAATTATATAGCATGTGGCGGCCCGCGACGGACGCACCACAGGGTGTCGCGGGGTGCGGCGACCATTACTTGCCGGATACACAATTATGCCACGTGTCCCCAAAACATGGCAACCCTACTCGTTGACTCGACAAACCTATATGCGACACGTAGTCCCTGGCGGCCTGCGACGGGCTTAGCCTAGGGCGCCGCGGGGCGCGACAGCCTTGCTGATCAGCCCTATAAATTGCAGTTCGACGTTCATTTGGAATTCGTTCATTCTCGCAATCTCTCTCTCAATTTATGAATTATAGAATTAATACCGGGCATTATACCCACTAAAATAGCGAAGCTCTGGCTCGATGTAAGTATCATAACCCCCGGTTACGTATTAGATACGCTGCCCGATTGATCTAGGGCTCCGTAACGGCTGTCGAGGCTCTGCCCGACGTAGTCGTTGGAGTTTCTGTTTCGGGAAGGGTATAACTAATGTAAATTGGGTTATTATACTAACGCGTGTACATTGTTTATTTAACTAGATTATAACCAGGAAATCACAAGGGAAAAACCTAATGTAGGATCGGTTTTTGACTCCCGAACGATTGCGTATGACACGTGTGACGTGCAGAATCCGTACACGTGTGTGGACCGAACACGAGAACCGTACTATAATCTGTGATCCGATTGAATGTATGAAAACGTACAAGAAACGTGAATCACCTTTTGCCTTTCTCTCTCTAGCTCCTATGCTTTCCAATATCCAAATGTGGCAAAAGTTCTAAAACATAACTCTATTGGTTCTATTTATAGGCCAAGGCTTATAAGAGATTTCCCCTTATTTACAATATTGCCACCTTGCCTTTTCCCTACATATTACAATATAAAGCTATGTTTTCTACTACATCTTGCTACGATCTTGATTGACGGAGGCGATAGACATAAATGCACTAACATACTCCCCCTTGGATATTGCCGCAGTCATTCTCGTAGCGTCTTGTCTTTCTCTCTTTCTAAGTCTTCTTGAAGCTTTATCACATCTTCTGCAACATAGACTCCCACTTGCTCGAACAGAATCCCCGTGGATCTGTCTTCAGCTTCAGCTCCCCCTTTCGATAGACTCTTTCTCCAGGCTCCCCCTTTCGTCAAGCTCCCGTGCTTTTGGGATCGGCACCTGGCTCTCCTGTTACAAGCTCCCCCTTGCGTCGAGCTCGTCTTTAGACTCCCCCTTAGACTCGGCTATCGGGATTGTAATCTGGAACTTTCATATGCAATTCTCAAACATTTATAAGTAAAAATGTTTTGAACATCCAGGATTGAAACCTGGCTCTCTTAGCATAAGCTAAAACATTTCAGATGTACGACAGTGAAAGCGTTTTCGGATGTCCTGGCTCTAAAAAACTTTTAATCAAGAACCTGGCACTAAATATAATAATTTGAATATATCCAGGATTAGCTTGACTTTCTCCCCCTATCAAAATTATAACAACCCTCCTAAATAATTTTCAACACCCCTAAAAATATTTAGAGTGTCCCAATATGTCCCAAAATACACCCCATATACGCAAACGGGCCCGAATACCTTTAATTTATTAAATTAAATTAAAAATCAAATTTTTAAAGGCTGTCGCGGGCAGCGTAGCCTTTGGCTACATCCTTCGCGGGCCGCGAGCGCTCATCAATGAGGCAGCACCCTGAGCTGCCACGTGGCAGCCACACGTTGAAGCTAGAGCGGTGACCAGTCAAGGCTAGGGCCTACTTGACCTAAGTCGCGGGCCGCGTAAGACCCCCTCTAGGTCTACGCGGGGCACGAGAGATGGACGAATCACAACTATAAATAGGGTCGATCAGTTTCACTTTCAAATTGTTCATTTTCTTTCTCTCTCTCGAAATTCTGAAGAGTAAACATAATTTTCGGGTATTATACCCCCCTAAATAACGAACTTCAGCCTCGTTGTATGTGTCATAACCCCGGTTACATATTAGATACGCTGCCCGATGGATCCAGGGTTCCGTAACGGCTGTCGAGGTTCTGCCCGACGTAGTCGTTGGAATGCCGTCTCGGGGAGGGCATTACTAATGTAAATATTGGGTTATTATTCTAACGTGTGTGCATTTGTGTATTTAATAGATAATCACCAGGAAATCTGTCGCAGCCCCCATCCCCTATCTGTCCCGGGAATGGGCGGCCGCGAGAATCAGTATTGGTGGTATCGGTGTTTATCATTTTGGCAGCGGAAATTTCATTAGGACCGTAGTTAGGAAATATTTTATCAGAGTAAATACCACACTTTTATAATATTAAACATATTGGGATAAAACCCAAGTTTTCATTACAAATATTTTCATAGGGAAAAATCCCTATTTTATTGAATAAAACATCTTCTTTTATTTAGGTAACTTTTATAGCCACTTTTTCCAAGCCTTCAGTGCTGTCCAGCTGACTTCTAGTTTGCTTTCACATTTTGTTACCTGAAACGCGTTTAAAAACATTTTGTCAGTGGGAAATACTGGTGAGTGAATCCCAGTTTAATCAAGAAGAGTTTTATCAATTTTCACAGTATTGAGAGCTATTACAATGTTTACATCTACACAATTACTCATTCAGTACTGTCAATCCTGACTGGTGGGTCATATTACACATTGGCTAACTCTTTGTCCAATGGTAACGTGTTCCACATTTTGTATACAAAACCCCAACATACTAGCAGTAATTGAAGAATTACAAAGACTTAATCACTACTTAATCACATTGTAAAATATTTAAGGTTTTGTAAAAACAGTTTACAAAAAGGAGATTACTCACATTGCTGTCTTAGATTTCCTTTAAGGGTTTCCTGGTAGTTATCTATTAATTACACAAATGTACACGCGTTACTGACAAAATGTTTTTAAATGCGTTTCAGGTAACAAAATGTGAAAGCCAAATAGAAGCCAGCTAGACAGCACTGAAGGCTTGGAAAAGCGGCTATAAAGTTACCTAAAATAAAGAGATGTTTTATTTAAATAAAATAGGGTTTATCCCTATGAAAATGTGTGTACTTGAAACTTGGGATTTTCCTATGTGCTTAATATATTAAAAGCGTGGTATTTTACTCTGATAAAATATATTCTAACTACGGTCCTGATGTAATTTTCGCTGCCAAAATGATAATCACCGATACCAACAAAAATGGCCGCGGCCGCCCATTCCCGGGTAGTTAGGGAACGGGGGTTGTGACAGAAAGGTGGTATCAGAGCTAAGCCACTGATTCAGCCACAAAAGTGTTCTGCTGACACCAAGATATTATTTAAAATGTTAGGAAATTATCTACAGAAATACGTGCATATATGTATTTTATTGTTGTGTGTTATTTGACTATTTGTTAGTTTACAGTATGAGCGATCAAGGACCCTCCGACGCCTATCGTCAGTTGTCCAGTTCACCTCAAAACAAAGGTACCTCTTCATAGCCTACCCTCTCAGGGTATTCAGCTGACAATGAAGATGGGATATTCGTGTTCAAGGCTCAGTCTGAAGAGCTATTCCCTCCTAAAAAGAGAGGATGGTTCAGCAGAGGTGCTCATGAACGTAGGAAGAGGATTAAAAACTTACAACAACAGCGAGTTTTAGCAGCCACTAAGAGAGAAACAGATGCTCACACTCAAGATATGCTCAATAGGAGTCTAGCAAACTTCCATATCTTAGCAACCACAACTGCCGACCCAAACCTGGAGCAACTCATAGCACCCCAGCCTTTACCACTGTTTCCCACCCAGCCAATGGAAATTGAAAATAAACCAGAAAATCAAATCCCAATGCCTGATTTTGACCCCACTGAGACACCTAGAATACCAGCACCCAATCCCTTAGACCCAGACTACGACCCGTGGTTTGACGATCATAGGGATTATCAGCAACGCTACCCAATATCAGAGGAACCCATGCCAAACTTAGCAGCTTACCCAGGTCTGGACCCTCTAGATCCCTATTATGATAATGATGAGTACATTAGGGAAATCCTAGAGAATCCATATCCTTAGGAAGAACCCATGCCACAGTATCCAGATCCAGTACCAGCACCTGCACCCCCAATGAGCACTGAGAATGTGCAAGAACTCCGAACCTTTGGTGAGAAGATTTTAGAAGAGAGCGAAAGGATGAGGCAAATAGGGGAACGACTCGTCTGGAAATACGACGAGCGTAATATGGATTTTTGGATGAACCCCTATCATTAGTAATAATGATAATATATATATATATATATAATATGTGTGTATGTTTGAAAAAAAATAATAATATGATAATATATGTTGTAGTATAGACCACCTCGTGGTTAGTGAAGCATACTAGTATTGTATTGTATTTTATTCCAGTTGTATTGTAATAATTATAGATGCATACTATAAAATAGAGTAAGTCGCAATGCTTGACGATTTTGATCAACATGCTTGCCGTGTGATTGTTTAAATTAGATATTGTCCTGTGATATTAATACTTGGTAATTGTTTAAAATCCAGATGGCCGACGCAGCAAATCCAGAAAACCAGAATAATGAAAATCAAATGAATAATAGTGAAATTCGACACCTTGTAACTCAAGGAATTAGAGGTGCTATGCCAGCCATTATCCAAAATGTTAGAGATGCAGAAAATAATGATAAAAGTGGTAATGGAAGTAAACGAACCCACACAGAACTTAGTCACAGCGTACACAATGGACCCATACTTCAAGTGCCTATTCCTAAAAGAAGAAGAACCATGTCTTATGGTTGTTCTTATAAAGAATTCTGGTCTTGTAAACCAATAGAATTCTCGGGCAATGAGTGGGCCATTGCAGCTCTACGCTGGATAGAAAAGACTGAGGCAGTCTTAAAAATAAGCAAGTGTGCCGAAGAAGATAAGATAATGTTTGCCTCCAATCTGTTTAAAAACTCAGCCTTAGAATGGTGGAACACTATCCTTCAGTCTAGGGGAAGTGACAGGGTTTACAATATGGAATGGGAGGAAATTAAAAACATGGTGGAGAGGAAATTTTGCCCTCCCAATGAAAAGGAACAAATAGCAAATAAGTTCCTAAACCTTAAGATGACTGGAGTGGATAGTAAAGGGTATACTACTTTATTCTTTGAATATGCTAGAATAGTGCCAACCCTTGCATTACCTGAACCAGTATTAATCTCCCGCTACATCTGGGGATTAATCAGTGAAATTAGGCATGTAGTCAAGGCAGCTAGACCTCAAACTATAGAAGAAGCTATAGAACTAGCAAACACCTTGACTGATGAGTTAGTGCGTACACAAGAAGAAAATCAGAAGAGAAACCTAGCTCAAAAGCTTACCCAAGAATTTCGTTATGGAAATTCCAACCGTGGGAAAAATGTAGGTTCTACCTCTGCACCTTACTGCAAGGCTTGCAAGAAGAAGCATTCAGGAAGATGCTCCACTTACTGCAAGGAAGAAGATTGTAGGAAGAAACCTAATAATGGAATGTGCTTCAACCGTGGAGAAAAATGTCATATCAAGCCGAACTGTCCGAAACTAGCTCCAGCCATGAACAACAAGACTACTAAAAATGCTAGAGCATTTATTCTGACTACGGAAGAAGCAAAGATGATTCCGGACGTGATAGCCGGCATGTTTTTAGTTAATGATGTTTTTGCTAAAGTATTATATGACTCTGGTGCGGACCAAAGTTTTATTAATAATTCATTTTGCAAACTTCTCAATCGACCATTAACTAAACTCCCACAAGAATGTCTAGTAGAGACAACAAATGGGGAAACCATTAAGATTTCTGAAATCTTGCAGGGAGCAAGAATATAATTTTTAAATCAACAGTTTATTGCAAACCTTTATCCAATGAATCTGGCAGGATTTGATGTTGTATTAGGAATGGATTGGTTAATAGCCAATAAAGCCAGTATTTTATGTGATCAAAATTCGATCCAAGTAAATTCACCAAGGGGTGAAAAGATCACAATTAAAGGAGATAAGCCATCTAGATCCACGAAATTCATCTCTGTGATGAAAACAGAAATTTATATAAGAAAAGGGTCATTAGTGTATTTAATTTCCATAATCACTAACACTAAAGGAAAAGAACTAAAAGATATTCCAGTAGTATCCCAGTTTTCAGATGTATTTCCAGAAGAATTACCAGGACTACCGCCAGACAGAGAAGTTGAATTTAGAATTCATCTACTACCAGGAACAACACCAATTGCCAAAGCACCTTACTGTTTGGCACCCACAGAAATGCAGGAACTGAAGAAACAGTTAGATGAATTATTGGAGAAAGGATTCATACAGCCAAGTTCATCGCCATGGGGAGCACCGATTTTATTTGTTAAAAAGAAAGACGGATCAATTCGTATGTGCATTGACTACCGGGAATTGAACAAGGTAACAATTAAAAATCGGTATCCATTACCAAGAATTGATGATTTGTTCGATCAGTTGCAAGGAGCTCGATTTTTCTCTAAAATCGATTTACGTTCAGGATATCATCAATTAAAGGTATAGGAGGAGGACATTCCTAAGACCGCTTTTAGAACCAGGTATGGCCATTATGAATTTACTAGCATGCCATTTGGTTTAACAAATGCTCCAGCTGCATTTATGGACATGATGAACCGAATATGTAAGCCATATTTGGATAAATTCATAATTGTCTTTATAGATGATATTCTCATTTACTCTAAGAGTAAAGAGGAGCATGCAAAGCATTTGCATGCTCTTTTAAGTTTATTGAGAAAAGAAAAGCTTTATGCAAAGTTTTCGAAGTGCGAGTTTTGGTTAGAATAGATACAGTTTCTTGGGCATTTAGTTAATCATGAAGGAATTCATGTGGATCCCACAAAGATCGAGGTGATTACCAAATGGAAAACCCCTGAGTCACCAACCGAGGTTAGAAGTTTCTTAGGATTGGTTGGTTATTATAGAAGGTTTATTCGAGATTTTTCTAGAATAGCCATTCCCTTAACTAAGCTAACATGTAAATCTGTTAAGTTTGAATGCGGACCAAAACAAGAAGAAGCTTTTAGAATTCTTAAGCAAAGACTAACCAACCCACCCATACTAGCGTTACCAGAAGGAACTGAAGACTTTATAGTCTATTGTGACGCTTCTAAGTTAGGTTATGGATGTGTATTGATGCAACGTCAAAAGGTTATGGTTTATGCATCTAGACAACTTAAGAATCATGAAGAGAATTATTCAACCCATGATTTAGAATTAGGAGCTATTATTTTTGCCCTTAAAATTTGGAGACATTACCTTTACAGTAGTAAGTTTACCATTTTCACTGATTATAAGAGTTTAAGGTATGTTTTCGGACAAAAGGAGTTGAATATGAGACAAAGACGCTAGATGGATATACTTAGTGATTATGATTGCAATATCCAGTACCATGCAGGAAAGGCAAATGTAGTAGCTGATGCTTTAAGTCGAAAATATCACAAAAAACCAAAAAGAGTGCGTTCTCTTAAATTAAACCTGCAGGTAGATTTAAATGAACAGATTAGAAAAGCACAAGAATCAGTAATCAAGGAGGATACTGAAAAGTTAAAAGGAATGATTAAGGAATTAGAGCAAGGAACATATGAATTTTGTAGATTCCATAAGCAAAGAATGTGGATACCTAAATCAGAAAACCTACGCCACCGTATATTAGAAGAAGCCCATAAGTCTAAATATACAATGCATCCTGGAAATGATAAAATGTATCAGGATTTAAGAAAGAATTTTTGGTGGATAGGAATGAAAAAGGATATAGCAGCTTATGTTTCTAAGTGTTTAACCTGTTCCCAAGTCAAAGCTGAACACCAGAAACCCTCAGGTTTATTGCAACAGTTAGAAATGCCAGTATGGAAATGGGAATTGATAACAATGGATTTTGTTACCAAATTACCCAAAACAAGGAAAGGTAATGATACAATCTGGGTGATTGTAGACAGGCTAACTAAGTCAGCTCATTTCCTACCAATGAAGGAAACTTTCAGTATGGAACAATTAGCTAAGCTGTATGTAAATGAAATAGTTTCATTACATGGAATTCCTTTATCAATTATTTCTGATAGGGATAGCCGTTTTACCTCTCTTTTTTGGGCAAGTTTCCAAAAAGCAATGGGAACCAAGCTGAATCTAAGCACAGCCTATCATCCTCAAATGGACGGACAAAGCGAAAGGACAATTCAGACAATGGAGGATATGCTTAGAGCTTGTGTAATTGATTTCGGAGGTAATTGGGACGATCACTTATCGTTAATAGAATTTTCTTACAATAATAGTTATCACACAAGTATCAATGCTGCACCATTCGAAGCACTTTATGGACGAAAGTGCCGAACCCTAGTCTGTTGGGCAGAAATTGGAGAAAAGCAACTATCCGGACCTGAAATAGTACAAGAAACAACTGACAAAATTATTCAAGTCAAGGAAAGACTAAAAGCAGCATGTGATCGACAAAAGAGTTATGCTGATAACAGACGAAAGCCATTAGAATTTCAGGTAGGAGATAAAGTGTTATTGAAAGTCTCTCCTTGGAAAGGAGTGGTAAGATTCATCAAGAGGGGAAAGCTAAGCCCCAGGTATGTTGGACCTTTTGAGATTATTAGAAGAATAGGACCTGTAGCTTATCAGCTACAACTGCCAGAGGAAATGGCAGGAATACATGATGTATTTCATGTATCTAATCTCAAGAAATGCTTAGCTGATGAATCACTGGCAGTACCTCTTAAGGATATAGAGGTAAATGAACAACTTAAATTTGTAGAGAAGCCTTTACAAATTGAAGATAGGAAAGTCAAGAATCTCAAGCACAAGAGATTAGTTCTGGTCAAAGTAAAATGGGACACCAAGAGAGGACCGGAATACACATGGGAGCTTAAATAGGAAATGCAAAGGAAATATCCACACTTGTTCCAGTAGATCTCGAGGACGAGCTCTAAAACAAGGTGGGGAGGATATAACAACCCTCCTAAATAATTTTCGACACCCCTAAAAATATTTAGAGTGTCCCAATATGTCCTAAATTACACCCTATATACACAAACGGGCCCGAATACCTTTATTTGATTAAATTAAATTAAAAATCAAAATTTTAAAGGTTGTCGCGGGCAGCGTAGCCTTTGGCTACATCCTTCGCGGGCCGCGAGCGCTCATCAACGAGGCAGCACCCTGAGCTGCCACGTGGCAGCCACACGTCGAAGCTAGAGAGGTGACCAGTCAAGGCTAGGGCCTACTTGACCTAAGTCGCGGGCCGCGTAAGACCCCCTCTAGGTCTACGCGGGGCGCGAGAGATGGACGAATCACAACTATAAATAGGGTCGATCAATTTCACTTTCAAATCGTTCATTTTCTTTCTCTCTCTCGAAATTCTGAAGAGTAAACATAATTTTTGGGTATTATACCCCCCTAAATAACAAAGTTCTACCTCGTTGTAAGTATCATAACCCCGGTTACGTATTAGATATGCTGCCCGATGGATCCAGGGTTCCGTAACGGCTGTCGAGGTTCTGCCCGACGTAGTCGTTGGAATACCATCTCGGGGAGGGTATTACTAATGTAAATATTGGGTTATTATACTAACGCGAGTGCATTTGTGTATTTAATAGATAATCACCAGGAAATCCTTGAGGAAAACCCTAAGACAGCAATGTGAGTAATCTCCTTTTTGCAAATTGTTTTTACAAAACCTCATATGATTAACATTATATTAAACAGTGATTGAGTATTTGTATTCTACAATTATCGTCGGTATGTTGGGGTTTTGTATACAAAATTTGTTACTACATTGTGAGTAGTAACATGACCACAAGTCGGGTTGACAGTACCGTGGGTGGTAATTAAAGTAGATGGAAACAAATGTAATTGCGCGACCGCCCTCAATATGTACAATGGTTTTACTTAACTTGATTAAACTGAGATTCACTCACCAGTATTTTCCACTAACAAAATGTTTTTAAACGCGTTTCAGGTAACAAAATGTGAAAGCCAAATAGAAGCCAGCTGGATAGCACTGAAGGCTTGGAAAAGTGGCTATAAAGTTACCTAAAATAAAGAGATGTTTTATTTAAATAAAATAGGGTTTATCCCTATGAAAATATGTGTACTTGAAACTTGGGATTTTCCCATGTGCTTAATATATTAAAAGCGTTATATTTTACTCTGATAAAATATTTCCTAACTACGGTCCTGATGTAATTTCCGCTGCCAAAATGATAATCACCGATACCACAAAAAATGGCCGTGGCCGCCTGTTCCCGGGTAGTTAGGGAACAGGGGTTGTGACAAAAATGCTTCATAGATTTGGCAGTTTAAGCAACCAAGATCGAAAACTAGCTTTTTACAGCAGATTTCAACAATTTACACATCCAATACCTTCACGATTTATCATCCAAGTCCAACTTAATGACCTCAGAGATATCACAAACTATTTTGATTTTTGATTTTAAAACTTCAAGTTTCAACTTAATGAACTTGTTTATTTTCAGAAACACGTTCAACATACTTAGATATTGAAACTCAGCTCTCGGACATCGGTTGTCAAAAATAAAGTGGAATCAAAATCTTTTTAGATTTTTCTAAAACATAAAACAGTAAAGAAATATTTACAAACATATTTACACACAATATTTTTGTTTGAGTTCGCATCAGAGGATCATATCAGTTGATGACAAATCACTAGCACCGTTGAGCTTTAAACACTTTAAGTTCTAAACGATTAACTTAGATTGTCAGTATACTGATCCACTTAAATTTTCACACAAAGTTCAACTGATTCGAGATACGAGTTTAATGTTTTAAGGACTTAAACTTATTCACGTGTCCCACTTCAGAATATAGTCCCGTATCAAAATTCCCTAGATTCAGTCTTACAGGTGAATATACCAATTTAATATCTATACTCTGGGTTAGTGCGAGACCTTGAGAGCTCAGGTATGAACTTCCGTCCAGTTAAAGAGATGAAGGCTCGACTTTAGGTGTGTTCCCTTTAGAGAATCTTTTCTTCAACTGCAATTGATTCATATCTTTCGATATTTTTCAATTTTTATGCAGAGGGTAAGCTTTTAAAGCGCGTAAAGTATTATACGAGGTCTAGGCCATTGCTTCCGCAATATTAGAAGACCAGGTATATACCCCAGATATCAAACAGTATAAAGACCTAGTATCTCAGAATCAGGCAATCTCTCAAACAAGATTTCGGGGGTTACCCATATATCCGAGATATGTTCCCCACGAGATAAGTAAGTATTTGATATTTAGGTTTATATCTCGAAAACAATCTACTGAGCGTGTAAAAACCTACTGGCATATCATCAGTCAGATCATTTATCACATTTAACATTCCATTTCTTTAGCGTACTATGATTGTCTAATGATGTACTATCATTTCCTCTTTTTACACAAAACTCATTTTGAGTTTTATCATGTTTTTGGCTTTTTCAAATTTTCTAATTGTTATGGGTCATTTTCTGAGCATATATATCCTGACTAATATTCTGCTTTTGGTTGTTTACTTGTGATCATGATACCGGATCAGGATATTGGTAACATCCTGGTGCGATATCCTGGTATTAACTAAATTAACCACGTGCAGGTTAGAAGCTGTGGGTCACTAACGGTCAAGTGGACCTCTTCTCCTTAAGACTCGGGCAAACCAGTTATATGAGAGACGTTGAACCCGAAAGACCAGGTCTACAACGTTCGTATGGGGAATATCCGCCGAATCCCGGTTTAATAGGGTAGTTTGTTAAATTTCTTTTACTATAAATAGATGGATCGGATCAGATTAAGGCACGCAATTTCACTCATACTCTTTTTCTCTAGCTACTAGCAATCACTACACACAAACACTTATTCGAATTACATTGTAACACCTAGTTGATCCGCATCACATCCTGCACTGTATCCTGATATTCGAAGTAATAGAAGAACAAGGCAGCTGTGATTTTCAGCTCCCGAGGTTTTGTGCCGGCGATCTAGATTGATCAAGGGCTTTCCTCGTATATCCTGTGTCACCCTTTTCATTTTTGCTCATTGTTTGAGCATAGATACAGCTCAATATCCTGAGCCGTATCCTTAAAACTGTTTTTTGTAAACAACTGAACCAACATATTTTTAACACACACTCTTAGCACACTACCTCACTTAACTAATTTGATCACTTAATTGCTTCGGTAATTTTTGACCAAAACAATTTGGCGCCCACCGTGGGGCAAGTGGTGCTATTTTTACTAAAAACTTTAGTAAAATCGTTACTCGGTTTTCTATTGTCAAAACTTTTTGCTACATTGTTTTCAATGGCCTCGAGATCAAACATGAGCTCTTCCACCATGTCTGCTACAACCTCTGCAACAATTGGTTCGGTGCTTCCACATCCTCCTCCAAGAATACAAGTCTCTTCACAGGGAACTGAGAGTCATGTGGCTCGGGATGTTATCCCCGCTCCCAGTGCCCAGGGATCTGGTCCTGTTTTGGCTTCTAATGACGAAATTCTGAATTTGTTTGGTAGTGTACAGGAACAGATGAAGCAGCAGCAGGAAACTAATCAGATGATGATGAGAGAGATACAACTCTTGAAATCCGGCCCAAATAGGCCTGCTGAAGAAACTGTCACTCCTTTGCAACCAAGGGCTTTGAACTTCAGTTTTGCAGTTTACACTGAGGATAACCGGGGGAATATCGTGCCAAGCCATTCCCAGAATCATACTCCTGAGATACCTTCTTCAGTAAGAGTATCAACTGTGAGGAGCTCAGGATATGCTTCAGGATATGGCCAGAACCCCCAAGCTGGTAATGTATCTAATAATAATAATACTCTTGCTACTAATGGTGTTGGATCTTTACAGGATGCAGGTATGACATCAGCATTTTCCAGGGAGCTTCAAAAACTGAAGGACATGATATCCAGTGTACCTGGGGTGGTTCAGCCAATTCCTGAAGTATCCCAGGACAGCCACAGGATATCCCGGTTTGCATATCCTATTTGTGACGCTGAAATCCCAAAAAGATTTCAAACCCCCAACATGAAGCTCTATGACGGAACTACGGATCCTGAGGAGCATATTGCCCAGTATAGGGAAAGGATGGAAATCAACCCTATCCCTCCAGATCTCAAAGAAGCATGCTTGTGCAAGGGTTTCGGTTCTACCTTAACAGGATCAGCCTTAAAATGGTTGTTAAACGTTCCTCCTCACTCGATTACTTCTTTTGCTCATTTAGTTAATTTATTTAATAGTCAATTTTCTTGCAGCCGGAGTTTTGAGAAATTAACCAGTGACCTTTACAGGATAACTCAAGGACCTCAGGAATCCTTGAGGGATTATGTGAGCAAGTTTAGTCGGGAATCCTTGGATATCCCACATCTTGATGTTGCAACGGCCGTGCAAGCGTTCAAGATGGGGTTGCAGAAAGATTCTCAATTTTACCAGGATCTTGTAATGAATCCCTGTAGGAATCTGGACGAAGCTTGTAACAGGGCTTTGAGATACATTCACCTGGAGGATGATAAAAAGATGCAAGAGAGGATGAATTCCACCTCAACCTACGAATCAACCAATAGGAAATCAGAATCCTCGTATAAACTATATCGCTCTAAGCCGTATGGCAGAATTGACAGCAAGAAAGTGAATGCTGTTGAAGACGAGGATCCTGAAGAATATCCTGAATTATCTGAATATTGCTTTTCTGTTAACATACCTGAGTTAATGTATGCTATGCAGGGTTTAGGAGACAAAGCTAGGTGGCCTCGAAAGAATCAACAAAAAGCTGATTGGAAGGATAAATCCAAATGGTGTGCCTTCCATGAAGATTTCGGACATGTAACTGAGGATTGCATTGCTCTAAGGAATGAAATAAGTTATCTTCTAAGCAAGGGATATCTGAAGGATCTCCTAGGAAGAAAGAAGAATAAGGGTCAGGATACTGAGAAGGATCCTGAACGAGCATCATCACCTCCTACAGATGCCAAGATAATCAACTTTATTTCAGGAGGATCCGACATTTGTGGGACTTCGTATTCTGCGGCCAAGAGACATGCAAAGGAAGCTAAGGCCGAGAGGGGAGATAAACCAGCCAGGATGACTACCCTCACAACTGATAAAGTGATCACTTTCGACAGTGATGACAGGGATATTGTCCAGGATCCTCACCATGATGCTCTTGTAATAACATTATACGTGGCTAACCATTTTGTACGCAGGATATTGGTGGATAATGGCAGCTCCGTCAACATAATCCAACTAGAAACTTTGAAAAGAATGAATGTATCCCCAATGGATATTACTTCAAAATCCACCGTGCTTGTTGGGTTCAGTGGAGAGGCCAGGAACACAGTGGGAGAGAAAAAGTTACCAGTATATGTTGAAGGAGTCAACTCAATACAACGTTTCTGTGTGATGGACTCCCTATCCTGCTATAACATCATACTAGGCATGCCATGGATCCATGATGTGAAGGCTGTGCCATCGACTTACCATCAGTGCATCAAGATCCCTACCCCTTAGGGGGTTGTTAAGGTTGATAGTGATCAGCAGGAGGCGAAGGAATGTTACTCTTCCTCAATGAAATCTTCAACCAAGCCTAATGCAGCATAGCAATTAAAGATGCGGGCCCAGGATATCATGGAGGCTTCGGAGCAGGATGTAAAGAAAATTATCCTGGATCAGGATAATCCGAATATCTCGGTGCTCGTAGGAACCAATATCCCTCAGGATATTGAAAATCAATTGACTAATTTTCTAAAATGCAGGATGTCGACGTTCGCGTGGAAACACGAGGATATGATAGGTATTTCTAAGGATATTATAACTCACAAGCTTGGAATTGACAGGTCTTTCAAGCCTATCCAGCAAAAGAGAAGGAAGTTTGCTCCAGAACGAAACATAATTATTCAAGAAGTGGTTGAATGACTACTGAAGTCCAAGATGATCAGGGAAGTCAAATTTCCCAAGTGGCTAGCAAATGTAGTCGTGGTACAGAAGAAAAATGGGAAATGGAGAGTTTGTGTAGATTACACGGACCTGAATAAAGCTTGTCCCAAAGACCCATTTCCTCCTCCTCATATTGATTCAATGGTGGATGCTACTGCTGGCCACGAAATGTTAACCTTCATGGATGCATCCTCAGGATTTCAGCAGATCCAAATGGAACCTTCAGACCAGGAGGATACTGCCTTCATGACACCGACAGGTATTTATTGTTACACTGCTATGCCCTTTGGTTTGAAAAACGCAGGTGCAACATACCAAAGATTGGTAAACATGATGTTCAAAGACAAGCTGGGGGACACTATGGAGGTGTACATCGATGACATGGTAGTAAAATCTAAAAAAGGCTGAAGATCACCTCCAGGATATTAAGGGGGCTTTCGATATCCTGGATCAGTATAACATGAAATTGAATCCTGCTAAGTGCCATTTTGGAGTGGGGGCAGGAAAGTTTCTAGGATATATGGTGACTAAAAGAGGAATAGAGGCAAGCCCGGAGCAGATTAAAGCTATCTTGGATATCAAATCACCTTCAAATATGAAGGATGTTCAATGGTTAACAGGGCGAGTAGCAGCATTGAACAGATTTATCTCAAGATCCTCTGAGAAATGCAAGGAATTTTATGATATCCTGAAGAAAAACAAGAAGTTCGAATGGAAAGAGAAGCATGAGGCAGCCCTGCAGGATTTGAAGCAATATCTCTCAACTGCACCTCTATTGATGAAGCCTGAAAATGGTGAACCACTGTCCCTATACCTCGCAGTATCAGGGAATGCTGTAAGTGCCGTTCTTATAAAGGACCATGAAGGTCAGCAATATCCTGTCTATTATGTTAGTAAAAGTTTATTAGATGTTGAAACTAGACATTCTCATCTAGAAAAATTGATATTAGCTTTAGTTATGGCATCGACTAAACTTAGACATTACTTTGAAACACATAGGATTCATGTTAAAACTAATTATCCTGTTAAGAACGTGCTTAGGAAACCGAGATGTCGGGTAAGATGGCTAAGTGGTCAGTAAAATTAAGTGCCTATGATTTAGTTTATGAGCCTAGAAATGCCATAAAGTCTCAGGCTTTAGCTGACTTTGTGGCTAATTTCAGTAGTGACATTCAAAATGAAGTAGACTTAGAAGTGCAGCAGCTAGGAGAAAACTTAGAATCCTGGACATTATATACTGATGGTGCATCTAATGTAAGAGGTGTAGGTTTAGGTATACTACTAAAATCGCCACAGGGGGACATATTACCCCAGGCTGTTAGGTGTGAATTTCCTGCTACTAATAATGAAGCAGAATATGAGGCTTTAATTGCAAGATTAGAGTTGGCTAAAAATATGAGTATCAAGAATTTGCAAGTATATGTTGACTCCTTGTTAATCACTAATCATTTTAATGGATCCTATGCAGTTAAAGGTGAGAAGTTAATCGAGTATCTTGAAATTCTCAAAAAAAAAAAAATAGCAGGATATTTCGATATTTTCACACTTGAACAGGTACCAAGAGAGGATAATGCTGAAGCTGATGCCTTGGCGAATCTAGGATCATCAGTCAGGATACCAGAAGGAACCCGAATACCAATGTTACATATCTTATATCCTGCGACGAATCCTCAGGATAAGGAAGTATTAAGTATTCAGGATCCTGATGAGTATCCTGAGAAGAATCCCAAGTACTGGATGGTTCCAATTATAAGATATCTCAAGGAAGGACACATCCCAAAGGATGAGAATTCTAAGGCCTTTAGAATGAAGGTATCACGATTCACTATTATAAATAATGTCTTGTATAAGAAATCTCTTGCAGGACCATATCTGAGGTGCTTAGAGGATCCCGAAACTAAGGAAGTGCTTCAGGATATACACGAAGGGGATTGTGGTAACCATACTGGGGGCAGGTCGTTATTCTCAAAGGTATTAAGAACAGGATATTATTGGCCAACGATGAGAAAAGATGCTGCAGAATATGCCCGAAGATGTGATGCATGTCAAAGGAACAGTAATATATTACATCCGCCTGCTGAACCACTGTATCCTATTGTTTCTCCTTGGAAATTCATGAAGTGGGGAATGGATATAGTAGGAAAATTATCAAAGGCTCCGGGAGGAAAAGTCTTTATGCTGGCAATGACTGACTATTTTTCTAAATGGGTTGAAGCTGAAGCATTTGTCCAAGTTAGAGACCAAGAAGTAGTGTCCTTCATAAAAAGGAATATCCTGACCAGGTTTGGGGTACCAGCTGAAATAATTTGTGACAACGGCTCTTAGATTATAAGCAAGAGGACTACTGATTTTTGCAAGAGTTGGGGAATCAAAATGATCACATCTACTCCAGTGCATCCTCAAGCAAATGGACAAGCAGAATCCTCAAACAAGATAATTGTCAACAACTTGAAAAAGAGACTAGGGGCTTGTTAGGGGTCATTTTCTTAACATACGTATCCTGACCAATATCCCGCCTTTGTTTGTTTATTTGTGACCAGGATGCTGGAAGAGGATATTGCTAACATCTTGGGCGATATCATGAGGTTTATTGAATTAACCACGTGCAGGTTAAAGGCTGAGACTTGCTAACGGTCAAGAGGACTTCTTCTCCTCAAGACTCGGACGAGTTTGTTGAAGGAGAGACGTTGAGCCCGAGAGACCAGGTCTACAACGTTCGATGAAGGAATATTCGGTGGATCCCGGAACTTTAGGATAGTTTGTTAGTTTATCTTTACTATAAATAGATGAGGTCGGATCAGTTTAAGACACACAATCTTCACTCACACTCTCGCATACTCTCATTTTCTAGCTCATTGCAAACACCACACTTGTATTCAAGTTTCGTTGTAACACTTAGTCGATCCGCACCACATCCAGCACTGTATTCTGATATTTGAAGCAATAGAAGAACAAGGCAGCTGCGATTGTCAGCTCCCGAGGTTTTATGCCGGCGATCTAGATTGATCAAGGGCTTTCCTCGTACATCTCGTGTCATTTACTTTACTTTTGCTCATAGTTTGATCTTAGATACAGCTCTATATCCTGAGCCGTATCCTGAATACTGATTTTCTAAACAACTTAACAAGTACATTTTTAATTTACTTTCTAGCACACTACCTCACTTTACTAATTTGATCACTAAATTGCTTCAGTAATTTTTGACCAAAACAATTTGGCGCCCACCGTGGGGCAAGTGGTGCTCTCTTTACTAAATTTTTTTGTGAAATCACTAATCGGCTTTCTATTTTCAAAACTTTTTGCCACATTGTCCATAATGGCCTCAAGATCAAACATGAGTTCCTCTACTGTGTCTGCTATGACTTCTGCTACGACCGGCCCGGTGCTTCCACCACCTCCTCCAAGGATGCCAGCCTCTACACGACCTCAGGATATTATCCCTACTCGCAGTGTTCAGGAATATGCTCCCGTTCTAGCTTCTAATGATGAAATTCTTACTTTATTTGGAAGTGTGCAGGAACAAATGAGGCAGCAACAGGAAACAAACCAAATGCTTTTAAGGGAAATACAACTCCTGAAGTCAGGCTCGAGCAGATCTGCTGAGGACAATGTCACTCCATTACACCCTAGAGCGTTGAACTTTAGTTCAGCTGTGTATACTGAGGATAACAGGGGGAATATCGTGCCCAGTCTTCCTCAGAATCATACTCCTGAAATACCCTCCTCGGTCAGGATGTCAACCATGAGGAGCTCAGGATATGCTTCAGGATATGGGCAAAATCCTCCAACGGGTAACGTGTCAAATAATAATAATACTTATGCTACTAACAATAGTGGATCTTTGCAGGATACAGGTGTGACATCAGCACTTACTAGGGAACTTCAAAAGCTGAAGGACATGATATCCAGTGTACCTGGGGTGGTCCAGCCGATCCCGGAAGTGTCCCAAGACAGCCATAAGATATCTCGTTTTGCACATCCTATCTGTGATGCTGAGATCCCAAAGAGATTTCAAACCCCCAACATGAAGCTTTACGACGGAACTACGGATCCTGAGGAGCATATTTCTCAGTATAGGGAAAGAATGGAGATTAACCCTATCCCTCCGGAGCTCAAGGAAGCGTGCTTGTGCAAGGGATTTGGTTCTACTCTAACAGGATCAGCCTTAAAATGGCTATTAAACGTTCCTCCACACTCAATTACTTCGTTTGCTCATTTGGTTAATTTATTTAACAGTCAATTTTCTTGTAGTCGGAGTTTTGAGAAACTAACCAGTGATCTTTACAGGATAACTCAAGGGCCTCAGGAATCCTTGAGGGACTATGTGAACAAATTCAGTCGAGAATCCTTGGATATCCCACATCTTGATATTGCAACAGCTGTGCAAGCTTTTAAGATGGGATTACAAAAGGATTCTCAGTTTTATCAGGATCTTGTAATGAATCCCTGCAGGAATCTCGACGAAGCTCGTAACAGGGCTTTGAGATATATCCGTCTGGAGGATGACAGGAAGATGCAAGAAAGGATGAACTCATCAAACACCTATGAGTCAACTAACAGGAAGTCAGAATCCTCATTCAAATCGTATCGACCTAAGCCATATGGCAGAAATGATAACAAGAGAGTGAATGCTGTCGAAGATGAGGATCCTGAAGAGTATCCTGAGTTGTCTGAATATTGCTTTTCTGTTAACATTCCCGAATTGATGTATGCCATGCAGGGTCTAGGAGACAAAGCTAGGTGGCCTCGAAAGAATCAATAAAAGGCTGACTGGAAAGATAAGTCAAAATGGTGTGCTTTCCACGAAGATTTCGGACATGTAACCGAGGATTGCATTGCTCTAAGGAAAGAAATAAGCTATCTTCTAAGCAAGGGATATCTGAAAGATCTCTTAGGAAGAAAGAAGAATAAGGGTCAGGATACTGAGAAGGATCCTGAGCGAGCAGCATCACCTCCCGCGGATGCCAAGATAATCAACTTCATTTCGGGAGGATCCGACATTTGTGGGACCTCGTATTCGGCAGCAAAAAGACATGCAAAGGAAGCTAAGGCCGAAAGGGGAGACAAACCTGTCAGGATGACTACCCTCACAACTGACAAAGTGATCACTTTTGATGCAGATGACAGGGATACTGTCCAGGATCCTCACCATGATGCTCTGGTAATAACGTTGTATGTGGCTAACCATTTTGTACGCAGGATACTGGTTGATAATGGCAGCTCCGTCAACATAATCCAACTAGAAACTCTGAAGAGAATGAATGTATCTCCAATGGATATCACTTCAAAGTCTACTGTGCTTGTTGGGTTCAGTGGAGAGGCTAGAAACACAGTGGGAGAGATAAAGTTGCCAGTATACGTTGAAGGAGTCAACTCGATACAACGTTTCTGTGTGATGGATTCTCTATCCTGCTATAACATCATACTGGGAAGGCCGTGGATTCACGATATGAAGGCCGTGCCATCAACATATCACCAATGCATCAAGATACCTACCCCTTGGGGAGTTGTCAAAGTTGATAGTGATCAGCAGGAGGCGAAAGAATGCTACTCATCCTCGATGAAATCCTCAACCAAACCTAGCGCAGCATAGCAATTAAAGACGCGGGCCCAGGATATCGTGGAGGATCCGGAGCAGGATGTGAAGAAAATTATCCTAGACCAGGATAATCCCGATATTTCGGTGCTCGTGGGAACCAATATCCCTCAGGATATTGAAGAGCAATTAATTAACTTTTTAAAATGCAGGATGTCAACGTTTGCATGGAAGCATGAGGATATGACAGGCATATCCAAAGATATTATCACTCACAAGCTTGGAATTGATAAATCATTCAAGCCCGTGCAACAAAAAAGAAGGAAGTTTGCTCCTCAGCGGAACACGATTATCCAGGAGGAAGTTGAAAGATTATTAAAGTCCAGAATGATCAGAGAGGTTAAGTTCCCAAGGTGGCTAGCAAACGTGGTTGTAGTACAGAAGAAGAATGAGAAATGGAGAGTTTGTGTAGACTACACAGACTTGAACAAAGCTTGTCCTAAAGACCCATTTCCTCTTCCCCACATTGATGCAATGGTAGATGCCACTGCCGGGCATGAAATGCTGACCTTCATGGACGCATCCTCAGGATTTCAACAGATCCAAATGGAGCCTTCTGACCAGGAGGATACCGCCTTCATGACACCAATAGGTATTTATTGTTATACAGCTATGCCTTTTGGTTTGAAAAATGCAGGTGCAACATACCAAAGATTGGTAAACATGATGTTCAAAGATAAACTGGGGGACACCATGGAGGTGTATATCGATGATATGGTGGTGAAATCTAAAAAGGCTGAGGATCACCTCCAGGATATCAAGGGAGCATTTGATATCCTGGATCGATACAACATGAAGCTGAATCCTGCTAAATGCCATTTCGGAGTGGGGGCAGGAAAGTTTCTTGGATATATGGTGACAAAAAAGGGGATAGAAGCAAGCCCAGAGCAGATCAAAGCTATCCTGGACATAAAATCACCCTCAAATATGAAGGACGTACAAAGATTGACAGGCCGAGTAGCAGCTTTAAACAGGTTTATCTCAAGATCCTCAGAGAAATGCAAAGACTTCTATGATATCCTGAAGAAGAACAAAAGATTCGAATGGGGGGAAAAGCATGAAGCAGCCCTGTAGGATTTGAAACGATATCTCTCAACCGCACCTCTATTGATGAAGCCTGAAAATGGTGAACCACTATCCCTATACCTTGCTGTATCAGGGAATGCTGTAAGTGCCGTTCTTATAAAAGACCATGAAGGTCAGCAATATCCTGTTTATTATGTTAGTAAAAGTTTATTAGATGCTGAAACTAGGTACTCTCACTTAGAAAAGTTAATACTAGCATTAGTCATGACGTCAACGAAACTTAGGCATTATTTTAAGACACATAGGATACATGTTAAGACAAATTATCCTGTCAAAAATGTGCTTAGGAAACCAGAGATGTCAGGCAGGATGGCCAAGTGGTCAGTAAAGTTAAGTGCTTATGATTTAGTATATGAACCTAGAAATGCCATAAAATCTCAGGCTTTAGCTGACTTTGTGGCTGACTTTAGTAGTGACATTCAGGATGAGGTAGACCTAGAAGTTCAACAGTTAGGAGAATCCTCAGGATCCTGGACATTATATACTGACGGTGCATCTAATGTAAGAGGAGTAGGATTAGGAATACTACTAAAATCGCCACAGGGGGACATATTACCCCAGGCTATTAGGTGTGAATTTCCTGCTACTAATAATGAAGCAGAGTATGAGGCTTTAATTGCAGGATTAGAGTTGGCTAAGAGCATGAGTATCAAAAATTTGCAAGTATATGTTGACTCTTTGTTAATTACTAACCATTTTAATGGATCCTGTGCAGTTAAGGGTGAGAAATTAATCGAATATCTCGATATTCTCAAAAAATTAGCAGGATATTTCGATGTTTTTATACTTGAACAGGTACCAAGGGAGGATAATGCCGAAGCGGACGCCTTAGCAAATTTGGGATCATCGATCAAGATACCTGAAGGGACGCAAATACCAATATTACATGTCTTATATCCTGCAACGAATCCTCAGGATAAAGAAGTAGCTGGTGTTCAGGATCCTGGAGTAGAACATCCTGAAGAGGATCCTGAATCCTGGACGGCTCCAATCATGAGATATCTCAAAGAAGGACACATCCCTGGAAATGAAAATCCTAAGGCATTTAGGATGAAGGTATCACGATTCACTATTATAAATAAAATTTTATACAAGAAATCTCTTGCAGGACCGTATTTGAGGTGCTTGAAGGATCCTGAAGCCAAAGAAGTACTTCAGGATATACATGAAGGGGATTGTGGTAACCATGCTGGGGGCAGGTCGTTATTCTCAAAAGTGTTAAGGACAGGATATTATTGGCCAACAATGAGAAAAGATGCCGCAGAATATGTTCGAAGATGTGACGCATGTCAAAGACATAGTAACATACTGCATCAGCCGGCTGAACCATTATATCCTATTGTTTCCCCTTGGCCATTTATGAAGTGGGGTATGGATATAGTTGTCACACCCCGACTACGTAGAACATACAAAATGTGGCGGAAACATCGGGGAGTGTTGTAACAGAATTAATTGTTTCAAATCCATGGCAATTGAAGTTTCGTTTTATTGATTAAAGTGTTACAATGTCTTAACAAACAAATAAATACAACATAATTAACTAGTCTTGCATCTTTTATTGTCACTAAAGCCCAAGTCTGCCTATGTGTATCTTGATCATCTTATGCAACAGCTCCTGAAAAACACATGTGAAAATAGGTACGTCAGCATAAAAATGCCTGTGAGATACATAGGTTTTGTGAAAATAGGTTTCATGACTTATGTTTGAGAAAAGGTTTAGTCATGAACCTTGTTATTTGCTTTGTTTTGTAAATCATTTGAAAAAAACAATGAGTTCAGATGATATGTATAAATAAGTGAATAATGTATGGTTAAATGAATAACCATTGTAAACTAAGTTTGTATAAGATAAGTTGTTTGTAAAACAATGTATTGTGAAAAGTATGTTATTTGTATAAAATGTTATATGTATCAAACTGAAATGATTCAAATAACGCTATGATATGTAATACCATACAAACACTTATATATAGGAAGTACCAGCGGCGTATCCACCATGCTTGTATCATATTACACACACATCGTTACTTAATCACTTAATCAAACCAAACCAAACAATGTAAAATGTCTATGTTTAAATCGATTGTCAAATGTATTGAATAATAAGTCAAAGTATTTATGTCAAGATGTAAATCATGTCAAAATGTCTATGTCAAATATCCATGTCAAATGTCTATGTCAAATATCCATGTCAAATGTCTATGTCAAATATCCATGTCAAATGTCTATGTATGGCAAGTGAAATGTCTCAACTAAACCATATGCCCAAAAACAAAGTATTGAAGTAAAACTTGGTTTAAATCAAAGTTATGTTTTTGTGGGAAATACATGATCAAATGTCAATCATGTTAAAATGTCTATGTCGAAATGTCTATGTCAAATGTCTATGTCAAAATGTCATGTAAAACGATGTACTAAGTAATGCACACAATGGCAATACATAGCATGAAATGAAATGAAATCATGTACTATAATGTACTAACGAACATAGCAGTATATGATGTGAAAACATGAAAGCAGGAAAGTAACAAGTAGGCACATGTGTTCCACCCCAAAACAGTTTGGAAAACAGTAAAAGAGGGGTCTATGTACTCACCTGAGATTGCTCAGTAGTTCTGGAGTGACAACTAAACAATGCTAGAGATCGCGGATATCAAACGGCACCTAATATAGGTAACTACATTAATAAACCGGACCTAAATCGGAAGATCGGGTAGTATTAGGGTTTGTAAACCAAACAAGTGTAGAGACTCGTGTCATTTGGTTTAACAAAGCCTACATACTAAATGAAACTTAACCTAAGTGTTTACGACCCATTACGACCCGTTTAGGTAGCTTATGCTACTTTAACGCGTCGTTCGCGTGAAACGCGTTCGGACCGCCTAACTAGTCCTATGACAAGTGTTATATGCCTAAACATGTTACATAATCAGTTATGTGACAAAAGTTTAGGTTACATATGCTTAATTACCAATTATACATGAAAAGGGTATTCTGGTAATTTACCTAAGGCATATAAACTACTTATCATACAACTACTTAAACGATGTGACCATAGGGTATAACCTCGGAAGGTTATTCCCTACCTACTATGGTCACCTAATGTGTTTGGTCGGATCCTAATGATCGACCAAACTGGGTCGGGTTCGAAGGTATAGGCGATTTATTAGATCGCCTACCCTACGACCCTAGACAACGTGGTAATCAGTAGGCATAGTCCCAAGGGACTATGACCAACGTGATTACACTCACGTTGCGAAGTTCAAACGAACTTCGCATTGACCATTACTGGTCAACGCTGAAAGTCAAACAAAGTTTGACTTTCTGACTCTAAAAGCAATAAAATAAGGAAAAGAACGAAAGAATACTTACGAAGGGTCCCCGAATGCTAATCCCGATCCAAGAACTCAGGTATGAAACAATGGTTTCAACTTAGAGCTCTCAAAATCAGAATTCTTGTAAGTTTTGCATTGGGGTGATGGGGTATATATAGTATTCGGGTAACCGTTAGGATCGTTTCAAGGAAACCGTGCCATGAATCCAACCCGTACACTTGTCGGAACCTTATGGTAACTAAAATTCCATCCTTATCACATGACTAGACAATTAGGAACATGTGGTTGTGGTTAAATCTGCTGAAAACAGGCTGTTTAGTACTCTGCATCTGGTCTGAGCATGGCTAGCGCACCGCTACACTAAAAGTGTAGCGCACCGCTAGCCATAGTTTGGCAGAATTACACTTTTAGTCCCTGTCATGCATTCAGCCCATTTTTGACACATTTAAGGCCCGTTAACCCCATTTCAAAGCTCTAAAATGAAGTTAAAGTATAGGGAACTTAAAATGTGTTCAAAAATATCTCGGATGTCGGTTCGTTTAGCCGTACGAACGCGATGTTCGCTTAATTACGACGGAATGCGCATAAGCGCGAAAAACGAACCAAATGACGCGACGAATGGATTTTTCTTATGGCGAACACTAAAATATAATGTAGTCATGCTTACATAAATTTTTGGATGTCCGAATGTATGCAGAACGTGAGTTACGCGTAAAAATGCAAACTTGTGCACTTTTTGACGCTTTTAGTCCCTGAATGACACAAAAGTTTATTTTAGCATACCGAACACCTTAAAGCCTATTTCTAAGCTATGTAAAGGATATTTATGGTATGTTTAACTTATGGTCATGTTCCGGAATGTCTGTTACAGTTCAAATTGGCATACTTTCGCAGTTTGTCAACTTTAGTCCCTGTAAGCGAATTAACTTTGATTTCACCACACCAAACCTTCCAAAACTTATATCTAAGTTATGTAAAGGTTATTTAAGGTATGTTAAGCCTATTTCACTATTCCGGAGTGTTCGTTGCATTAAACTGGTTATATTTACGCATTAATGCGCGTATAACCTTCCAGAAAGCGATTTAGAGCTTGAAATCGAACATGAGTCGATATGTGCAAAAGATACACATATTTACACAAGTCCAAAGTATGAATTACATTATTTCATTGGTTTGGCATTTGTTTGATGGTTGAAATTACACAGGTGTTACAGTCTCCCCTACTTTAGGAAATTTCGTCCCGAAATTCATTCGTAGGAGTCTATCTGTGGCTTTGTGTCAAATAACCACCAAAGATATGAGAGGCATAATCCTGTCATTTCCTTGATGGACATTCTTCAGAACCGAAAATGAACGAAAGGAGTCATTTTTCACCATTTCTTCAGAAACAAAAATGAACGAAAGGAGTCATTTTTCACCATTTCTTCAGAAACCAAAAATGAACGAAGGAGTCATTTTTCACCATTTCTTCAGAAACCAAAAATGAACGACAAGAGTCATTTTTCACCATTTCTTCAGAAACCAAAAATGAACGAAAAGAGTCATTTTTCACCATTCCTTCAGAAACCAAAAATGAACGACAAGAGTCATTTTTCACCATTTCTTCAGAAACCAAAAATGAACGACAAGAGTCATTTTTCACCATTCCTTCAGAAACCAAAAATGAACGACAAGAGTCATTTTTCACCGTTTCTTCAGAAACCAAAAATGAACGAAAAGAGTCATTCTTCAGACACATGACCAAACTAGCTGTGGTTTCCGTGCACTGAATTCCATAATTATGTATGCATCCATAATTACGCAATTCCTTGCATAGTCCGCACAATTTGCTTGTAATGTGGAGGGGAGGAAGATCAAACCTGTGATGAGCGTGACTAGACTACCATAGGGTCCTTTTAATTAGATCTACAAACGATCCTTTTAATTAGGCCACCAAGGAGTCCTTTCAGCTATATCATCACATGATATCCCTAACCAGATTTTTTTTTTTGGATAAATCTGATTACCTAGACCACTCAGGGGTCTAATTATGGAATAGTACAATATAATCCAAGGATCTTTACTATCACGTAAAAGCCCATTGAGGATTTAATATAGTACCTTTGGATATCCTACTACGAATTCCTTATACAAAGATATGGAAGATTCTTCGAGGATTTGGATAACAAAAACTTGGATTACACAAAAACATAAAAGGAACACATAAGCACATAATCACATAGTTGTTTAATTTGTTATTAATTTGTTATCTTTGGACGCGGATACTTAAAGCACACCAGGAATCCAATTCGTGGATTTCATTTGGCACCTTAATCATTTCAAGAATACATTCATGAAGATAGGATGATCTACCAAAAATTCGATTTTCGTTTTCAGGAAAACGCAATATTCGAATTAAGGTACACAATAATTTAGGACATACGGAAATACCCTTAGGTACCCTATTAAGAATTTATAGTGGTACTTGGGGTATTCGTACAGGGTTATAACTTGCACCTTGTACTTCGTCTCTTTGCAAGAGACAGGTACTTAGGATCTTTGTGTAAAACGCAAGAGATTGTAAAATGGAAGAATTTTGGGGGTAGTTTGCTTTTCAAGGAATATGATTCCTTGATTGTTGGTATTGTAGGGGATATGTTGTTTATGCATACAACCACATAAATACATTGCAATATAAATAAAAAGATTTATTTATTAACAATGATAACAACTGTTTCATGGACCTTGACAACAAAAGAAAATAATACATAAGATGTGATTATTTCTAAACGGTGTTGTCTTCTAGTCGGTCAGATGCTCATCTCTGTGCTGGATTAGCATTAGCACGCTTTGGGCAATTTCTTCGGAAATGTCCCATCTCGCCACACTTGTAGCAAGAACCTGGTGGAAAGCGAGCTTGAGCAGGTTTGTTGTTAGCTTGATTTGGTGCAACTGCTGCTACGCAAACTTTTGCTGTATGACCTTTACGTCCACAAATTTGGCATTCGCGGCACTTCACCATAGCATGATGATAAAGGTTACATTTGTTGCACAAAGGTGAAGTTCCATTGTATGGCTTCCTAGCACGGGGTTTAGCTGGTTGGTTGGGGGCGGCTTGATCATTGTGAGCAACCATGGCGAAGTTCTGAGAAGCCTTTTGCTTCTTTGACCGCTCAAGGGATCCAGTCTGTTCATCCATGGTCTTTGATTCCTCGATCGGTTTCTTGTCACCCTTTCGGAAAAGCTTACGTTTCCTGATCTGAGATTCAGTCAGGGTTGCAGATAACTCAATGGCCTGCCTAACCGTAGTGGGGTTACTGCCAGTAACAATGTCTTGAACTGAGTCAGGGAGACCATCAATGTACTTTTCGATCGCCTTATCCAAAGGCGTAACCATGGTAGGACACAACAGGCTCAGCTCCTCATATCGATCAGTATATGCTCGATGTTCGCCGCTGTCTTGCTTAAGGTCATCGAATTCCCTTTCCAATGCCCTGATCTCGTGACGAGGACAGAATTCCTTCATCATCAGTGCTCGAAGTTCTTCCCATGTTTGCGCCAGTGCCTCTTCGGCACCCCTATCTCTCACCACACCGTTCCACCATGTCAAAGCTCGTTTCTCAAAGACACTAGATGCGAAATCTACCTTTCGCTCATTTGGACATTGTACATGCCTGAAGGTGCTCTCTAGACTCTCGAACCATTGTAGAAGTGCTGTCGCTCCTTGAGACCCAGAAAACTTTGATGGCTTGGCCGAGTTGAATGTCTTGAAGCTGCAGAGAGCATTATTGTTGTTGATAGCTTGGTAACATTGAGCAACGACGTTCGGGATTGCAGCAGTCATTTGCTGTGTAATGACAGCTGCCAGCTCGTCAACAGATACTGGATTTTCGCGTCGTGGAGGCATTCTAAAAGAGAAGAACATGAAAGGAAACGAGTGAGAGAATTAGACGAAATGAATGAGATGAAACAAATCTGATGAAAGCAAGGATAGTGGTCATTTGTTTGTTACTACGAAGCAACAAACGACACACAGCGACTGAATTAAAGTAAGTGGATCAAAAATAATGTATCACGAAGACATGCTCGCCTATAAGTGAACACTCATCCCAAGAATTCCCAGGTAAGCACAACTGGTCTCGCGTCTGATGAGATGTATACGAAGTGCTTGCCTAGACAGAAAACCCAGAATACAGGCATTCACCCTTCCAGTTTGCACGTGTTCACACTATTTAGGACCCAAAATTTTTGACGAGATTTTGAAAACTCAAAGGGGTTCAAAACCATATAACAGAGGGTTCAAAACCTAGTAATCAATCATCCTAGAACAGATGATTAGTTTTCAAAGTGGTTTTGAAATTTATGTTCTTGTTGTGGTCGTCGCCTAAGGATAGGTGACGGTATTGTTTTATGACTAAACGCAAGTAAACTCGCGTTAGGGTCCTAAGAAGGTTATAGACTAGGTCAAAGCATTACTAATAACCTAATTCCCTATAACCATTGGCTCTGATACCATCTTTTCTGTCACACCCCGACCACGTAGAACATACAAAATGTGGCGGAAACATCGGGGAGTGTTGTAACAGAATTAATTGTTTCAAATCCATGGCAATTGAAGTTTCGTTTTATTGATTAAAGTGTTACAATGTCTTAACAAACAAATAAATACAACATAATTAACTAGTCTTGCATCTTTTATTGTCACTAAAGCCCAAGTCTGCCTATGTGTATCTTGATCATCTTATGCAACAGCTCCTGAAAAACACATGTGAAAATAGGTACGTCAGCATAAAAATGCCTGTGAGATACATAGGTTTTGTGAAAATAGGTTTCATGACTTATGTTTGAGAAAAGGTTTAGTCATGAACCTTGTTATTTGCTTTGTTTTGTAAATCATTTGAAAAAAACAATGAGTTCAGATGATATGTATAAATAAGTGAATAATGTATGGTTAAATGAATAACCATTGTAAACTGAGTTTGTATAAGATAAGTTGTTTGTAAAACAATGTATTGTGAAAAGTATGTTATTTGTATAAAATGTTATATGTATCAAACTGAAATGATTCAAATAACGCTATGATATGTAATACCATACAAACACTTATATATAGGAAGTACCAGCGGCGTATCCACCATGCTTGTATCATATTACACACACATCGTTACTTAATCACTTAATCAAACCAAACCAAACAATGTAAAATGTCTATGTTTAAATCGATTGTCAAATGTATTGAATAATAAGTCAAAGTATTTATGTCAAGATGTAAATCATGTCAAAATGTCTATGTCAAATATCCATGTCAAATGTCTATGTCAAATATCCATGTCAAATGTCTATGTCAAATATCCATGTCAAATGTCTATGTATGGCAAGTGAAATGTCTCAACTAAACCATATGCCCAAAAACAAAGTATTGAAGTAAAACTTGGTTTAAATCAAAGTTATGTTTTTGTGGGAAATACATGATCAAATGTCAATCATGTTAAAATGTCTATGTCGAAATGTCTATGTCAAATGTCTATGTCAAAATGTCATGTAAAACGATGTACTAAGTAATGCACACAATGGCAATACATAGCATGAAATGAAATGAAATCATGTACTATAATGTACTAACGAACATAGCAGTATATGATGTGAAAACATGAAAGCAAGAAAGTAACAAGTAGGCACATGTGTTCCACCCCAAAACAGTTTGGAAAACAGTAAAAGAGGGGTCTATGTACTCACCTGAGATTGCTCAGTAGTTCTGGAGTGACAACTAAACAATTCTAGAGATCGCGGATATCAAACGGCACCTAATATAGGTAACTACATTAATAAACCGGACCTAAATCGGAAGATCGGGTAGTATTAGGGTTTGTAAACCAAACAAGTGTAGAGACTCGTGTCATTTGGTTTAACAAAGCCTACATACTAAATGAAACTTAACCTAAGTGTTTACGACCCATTACGACCCGTTTAGGTAGCTTATGCTACTTTAACGCGTCGTTCGCGTGAAACGCGTTCGGACCGCCTAACTAGTCCTATGACAAGTGTTATA